>JASDQU010096302.1:0-19902 GCA_032191745.1 Picea mariana | reverse complement strand
ACCTCATGTATGTGCGCCAACTCATCAACTACTTGTCTCAACCATGTACTCAACATGTACCACAACCAAAAGCCCTCATCAATTTCATCATCCAAATATGATTTGTAGCTCTGTAATAGACCTAGTGTATATGATCACATTCCTGCAAACCTTCCTTAACTTAAAAAACAAGAGACTAGCATTCTCATCAAACTTTTCTTTAGTCTCGCATGCCTACTTTTGGATTAGTCAACAAGTGTAAATTGAAGTAATCAGAACTTAGAAAATATAATGTATAAATATTTGAAATTGATAAACAATGTTCTTTAGTGTGTTTAATGCAATTCTTCCAAGTTTCACTACTTGGAACCTCTCAGAAAAAGAGTTATAGCAAAAATGGCATACCTTGCTAAATTCTGACTTATTCTAGAGAGCGACCTTGTAGAGTGTGCCCCGCACAAAATATTTGATGAAATGATATGAAACTATTACAAAACATACTAAATAATGTACCCTAACCAACAAATTTTGGCTCACTGAATTTGGATATGTTATGAAGAAGTTATGACATTTTTACCCGAAACACCTGATTTTGACTAGTTTCAGGACTGGCCACAAACCCTATTTTCCAAGGAGTGTAACTCTCAAAATCAAAATGACCCACGAGATGAATGTTTTTTCGCAGATACTTGGATATGTTTTATCACTTGCATAGCAATTTCTCGGTCTGAATCATTATAGAAAAAAAGTTATAGTGAAAATGGTGAGATGACCTGTAAATAACATACCTTAGAAATCACCATCAAAAGAATTTATCCTTCCTTGCATTTCAGCCTTCTTTTCTTCACCTTCACTCAGAATTCCAGTTTAGATATCCTTGGTTACCTCATACACATATATATATTCAATATTCTCAAGTGTGATTCAAATGAGAGAGCCTTGCCTCTTATTTATATTCTCCAAGTAGCTTCCTTAAAAATATCTTCTAAGTCACTTGACCCACTTTCCTTATTTTAGGGTTGGGTCCACTTCTAATTTCTCCATTAAATTTATTATTGAAATAATTTATTTTGTATTCACTTTGAATTATAATACACTCATCACTTCACTTTATTATTTACCTTTTAAAATCTTTTAAACCACTTTGATTACTTTGACCTTTTGGGGCTTCTAGATGACATATGAGGGTCCTCCAACTTCGTAAGGCCATAACTCTCAAACCTTGAGGAGTTATGTGATGTTCTACATACCACCATAAATGGCATGACATGTACTATCCATATAGAATAGTATTATCTGAAAATATATCATAACTCATACCGTTACCCATCAAACAAACTTGGGTCCATTACCCAAACCCGGGGTCTCCAACTTCTCATGGCCATAACTCTCTAATCGTGAGGAATTATGTGACGTTCCACATACCACTGGAAATGAAATGACAAGAACTATCCATATAGGATATTTTCCCTGACAAAAACACTTTCCTTCATCTCATTATTCCACAATTAAGCATGGGTTCTCTTACTCCACAAAGCGTCTTCCCGTGAGGGCTTTCACCATAAGGGGACCACTTTGGAGTTCATCCATATTTACTTCTTATCAACAATGGAAAAACAATAATGAGTCATATTTACATCAAACAATATTGGGTCCATTACCCAAACCTTTTTGCTATGGGTCTTTCTTCAAGGGTTGACATCAATGACAACCAACCTTAATCAACACATGTGAATGGGGCCAACATTGAAATGTTTTCAAACTGTATCTGTATGCATTGAAATTTGACCTGGATAGACTATTCGCATGCCTTAATTATATGGGAGGGTTTCTGGACTCAAATTTGACTGAAACACCCACTTTCTTCCATCATCAATTCATCATGGAAACCATAAACCCTATTTTTCATATGTTCTAGTAGATATGTTAATGATTCCAAGTTTCATATTTGTATTTGATTGAAGGTCCAGATAGCTTGCAAAGTATCAAATTGACATTTCAATTTGATAAACCAAATATGAAATGAATCCAAGCATCATTTGATATTGTCGCAAGAGAGACAGATGTAAATAATCTTGCAACGAATTTGCTATATTATCGACGAAAAAATTTCGTCGATAGTATAGCTAATTTGTCGCAAGAATATTGTGTCTAATTTGAATGGTGTTACATGGTTTTCAAGGAGTGTAAGGCTTATATTATGGTGAAATGTAGTGTATTCTATAAGAACAATCTCTATGCCAAACCTCAAAATTGATAGTACCATATCTTGTTCATAAGACAAATATTCTTGGTATGTTTCCTTTGTGGATATGGTGGTTCAAGCCCTCAGTACACATGATGGAAAACAATGAAATGTAACAATTTTACTATTGAATGATAGTGTTATGTCACCCATGGTTAAGGAAATAAATTAAGTTTCTTAGGTCCTATTTGAATCTTCTTAGAATTGAGATCCATTACATAGTCGTTGAAAAAAGACAAAAGACTTATGTAGCGGATATTAATTTGGTCTTTGTGTGGGAAATTTTATGCCATTAGTATGTAATTTTGTAAAAAAATAATGGATCTCGGGGACTACACCATGGTCAAGGAATGATGAACGAGGAATGAAAATTTCACGAGGACTAGACACCCCCAACAGAGACCTGCGAATGGGGCCAACGTTGAAATTTTTTCAAAGAGTTTCTGTATGCACTGAAATTTGTCATGGATAGACTATTGGCATGAATTAAAGATATGGGAGGTTTTCTGGACTCAAATTTGAGTGACACCCCCACTTTCTTCCATCATCAATTCATCATGTAAACCATCATGTATACTACAAACCGCGTGTACTTGCCCAAATTATTTATTCATTTTTCTTTCAGGTTCTACATTAATGTATATACAATGTATTTGCATCATCGTTGTGATGAAAAATCCCTCTATTTCATTGATTGCTTAATTAACACCATCAAGATACTAGAGGCGGGAAACAGTGACATGTGAATGGGGCCAACGTCGAAATGTTTTCAAACTGTATCTGTATGCATTGAAATTTGACCTGGATAGACTATTCACATGCCTTAACAATATGGGAGGGTTTATGGACTCAAATTTGACTGACACACCCACTTTCTTCCATCACCAGTTCATCATGGAAACCATAAACCCTATTTTTCATATGTTCTAGTAGATATGTTAATGATTCCAAGTTTCATATTTGTATTTGACTGAAGGTCCAGATAGCTTGAAAAGTATCAAATTGAGATTTCAAGTTGATAAACCAAATATGAAATGAATCCAAGCATCATTTGATATTGTCGCAAGAGAGACGGATGTAAATAATTTTGTGACGAATTTGCTATACTATCGATGAAAAAAGTTCGTCTATAGTATAGCTAATTCATCGCAAGAATATTGTGTCTAATTTGAATGGTGTTACATGGTTTTCAAGGAGTGTAGGGATTATATGATGGTGCAATGTAGTGTAGTCTATAAGAACAATCTCTATGCCAAACCTCAAAATGGATAGTACCATATCTTGTTCATAAGAAAAATATTCTTGGTATGTTTCCTTTGTGGATATGGTGGCTCAAGCCCTCAGTACACATGATGCCAAACAATGAAATCTAACAATTTTACTATTGAATGATAGTGTTATGTCACCCATGGTTAAGGAAATAACTTAATATTCTTAGGTCCTATTTGAATCTTCTTAGAATTGAGATCCGTTACAGAGTTGTTGAAAAAATAGAAAAGACTTATGTAGTGGATATTAATTTGGTCTTAATGTGGGACATTTTATGCCATTAGTATGTAATTTTGTACAAAAATAATGGATCTTGGGGAATACACCATGGTCAAGGAATGAGGAACGAGGAACGATGAATGAGGAACAAAAATTGCATGAGGACTAGATACCCCCAACAAGGACCTGCGAATGGGGCCAACGTTGAAATTTTTTCAATTAGTTTCTGTATGCACTGAAATTTGTCATGGATAGAATATTGACATGCCTTAATGACATGGGAGGGTTTCTAGACTCAAATTTGAGTGACACACCGACTTTCTTCCATCATTAATTCATCATGTAAACCATAAACCCTAATTTTCTTTCAAAGTACCCAATTTCTTCCATCATCAATTCATCATGTAAACCATCATGTATACTACAACCCGCATATACTTTCCCACAGGATTTCTTCATTTTTCTTTCAGGTTCTACATTAATGTATATACAATGTATCTGCATCATCGTTGTGATGAAAAATCCCTCTATTGCGTTGATTTCTTAATCAACACCATTAAGATACTAGAGGCCGACAATGGTGACATGTGAATGGGGCCAACGTCAAAATGTTTTCAAACTGTATCTGTATAGATTGAAATTTGACCTGGATAGACTATTCACATGCCTTAACAATATGGGAGGGTTTCTAAATTCAAATTTTACTAACACACCCACTTTCTTCCATCATTAATTCATCATGGAAACCATAAAATCTATTTTTCATATGTTCTAGTAGATATGTTAATGATTCCAAGTTTCATGTTTGTATTTGAATGAAGGTCTAGCTAGCTTGAAAAGTATCAAATTGAGATTTTAGGTTGATAAACCAAATATGAAACAAATCCAAGCATCATTTGGTATTGTCGTAAGAGAGACGAATGTAAATAATCTTGCGACGAATTTTCTATACTATCAACGAAAAAAGTTCTTCGATAGTATAGCTAATTCGTCGCAAGAATATTGTGTATAATTTGAATGGTGTTAGATGGTTTGCAAGGAGTGTAGGGATTATATTATGGTGCAATGTAGGGTAGTCTATAAGAACAATCTCTATGCCAAACCTCAAAATGGACAGTACCATATCTTGTTCATAAGACAAATATTATTTTTATGTTTCCTTTGTGGTGGCTCAAGCCCTCAGTACACATGATGTCATACATTGAAATGTAACAATTTTACTATTGAATGATAGTGTTATGTCACCCATTGTTATAACCCTAATTTTCATAAGACATGCTTACCTGGCATCAGGCCATCTTATTTTCCTTCTTTGCCAAGGCACTACTGAATATCTCTTCTTAAAAACTCCTTTTTTAAAGGCACACGCTAGCTGACCCACTAAAACCCACGTGTACACTCTAGCTGACCCACTACAGCCCACATGTACATGCTAGCTGGCCCATTACAACCCATGTGTACCTACAAAATCATGAAAAATGGAAATTTACTGATGGAACACACAATTTTTGGGTAAGTTAACTAAACCTTTCGACCATGCATGGCTAGTCATTCGATTAAATACCTAGCTCCTTCTAGCCTATAAAAGAAGGGGTAGGGGTCCCATTTGAAAGGAGGAAAATCATAGTAAAGAAACTCTACCCGAATTAACATTCCCCTAGCCTCAACTTTTGCAACTATTGTGTGAAGAGAAGCATATACAGAAGCAGTTGGAGCACAGTTGAAGAGGAGCCCAGGACCAGATTCGAGGAGCAGTGTCGACCACATATTGTAAATTTTACTCTTATGAAGATTAATACAAAAAGGAATACTTTTTTCGTCCCACCATATCATGTGTTCAAATTGTGTATTTATTTCATGATATTGTCACATCTAACCCAACAATTAGTATATGAAATGCATGTTTGCAGCTCTATGTGTGTCCATGTGTGAATGCAGGTCAGCTTTGGGAGGAGGCTTGCAGTCAAGGAGTGAGTGAAAGTGAAGGGATAGATATCAAATGAAGGATTTAAGGTATAGTTACATAATCTTGTTTACACCTTTGTATTGCATGAATGTGGGGTTTTGTGTTGGGAGAATAGGAAAAAAGTAGAGGCCTTAAAATGGTCATTTTCTGCATGCATGATTAAACCCTTAGTGCTAGTCCATAGGATGGATTTCCCGCCCACAACAGAATTGGCGACTGTACTGGGGATCTCTTGGGTTTTCTGGGGATACTTTTTTTAGTATTTTTAAATTGGTTTTATCACCTTTTTTAAGAGTTTCTGCAAGAGTCTGAGCTAGTAGGGATTCTGGTCTTCCATACCAGTATTCCCTTCTTTCTTTGCTTGGATTCTTTTTGATATTACAGAATTCACAGATATATAGGCAGCTTGTATAAGGCCTGCATGTGTGTACCCACGCCCTACCTTCACACAGCCTGCGTGCACATGCTAGCTGATGAAGTGTCAGTTGCATGTCTGAGTTCAAAAAAATGTTTTTTAGAGAGGCAATCATCCTCTCCCCTGTTAGAAGTGATCCTTCTCAGGGGTTTTTTGGATGTCATTCTGGACTCCATTTTTGCAGTTTGTAGCTTAGGTACCACCTCATATTGGTTTTTTTCTATGAAATTTTCCTTGAATTGTTTTTCTTTTCTATCAAAGTAAGTTTCTAAGTCTTCAAGGGATTCTGGTTCTCAATACCAGTAGTCTTTGCCAGTGCTTGATTTTTTGTTTTTCATTTTTTGAGGAGTTGCATAGGCGCACACGGCCTGTAGTGGTCATGAATGCGTGCATATGCACTCTGCCTTTGGACAACCCGCGTACATACGCTCGCTGCTGAAGTGACAGTAGCGTGCCTGAATTGAGGATTTTTTTCTAAAAAAAGAGGCAGTCATCCTCTTCCCTGTCAGAACTAGGACCTCTTAGGGGTTTTCTTGATTCATTTCCAGGCTCTGTTATAACAGTGTGTAGCATTGGTTTGACGTCAATTTTCTTATTTTTCTTTTTTTAAAAAAGAAAAAAAAAAGAGATTTTTTGTGTTTCCTAGATTTTTTTTGTGTTTGCTAGGGGGGGCATGAATCGTACATTCATCAATCTCTTTTAGAATCTTTTGTTATTTCTTCTTTGATCAAAAGAAAACATATTAAGAAAAAAAAACTTATTTGTTAGGTCTTTTTCTTTCTTTGCATTTGCTTTGCATTCTTATTTGAAAAAGAAAAAGAAATTAGCATAGCGTAGTGTTTTCTTCTAATTTTAAAAGCATTTCAAAAGAAAAATAGGAAATTTAATCATTCTTTTCCAGTGTTCATGTAAGTTTCATCATTTTTCGCAAGAGTCTTAACAACATCAGTTGCACTACCGTACCCCTTTTGAGTAAATCAAGCCTTAAAAATAACGCTAATTAAAAATAACTAGACTTTTATGCTTGTAGGGTCAACCAACTAGTTTAGGGTTAGGGCCTTGAATTAGGTTGGAGAGGAAACTCTTCAAGGCCGTTAAATCAAACATACGAGTCTAAGTTAGGGAGTGTATAATTCCAGTAATGTGGAATTTATCCGGGACCCCCCTCTAACACAGGGGCTAAACATGAGGTTGCGTGCGGAAAGGCAATGGAGATAACCCCTCCAAAGCTAGACCAAGCGTAGTGGAGAACGCAAATAGAGGGCTTATCTTGGGATTATGTTGATCGCATTTTCCATGGAGCTTAGTGGGTATCAAATCCATTCGAGGCCCTCAGTCATCTTCCAAAAAACTTGTTTTCGATACCCTGCTCATTGCGGTCTACCTGATTATCAACTGTACCTGCCTGGTGACTGTTCGCGCGCTGGCAACCTAGTTGCCTTTATTTTAGGGACTTACACAGGTGACTGCGGGGGTATACCACAGTACCTAGGGCAGACATCGGGCCACACTTTTCATAGTATACCCAGAGGGTGCTTCCATATTCGAGTTTCACTTGCACCGGTAAGTTGCTCTAGTGTTGGTTGGTGTAACTGTTCTTCCAACTAGTTAGTAGTTTGCTTTATTTTCCCTTAGGAAATTTTAGTGTGTGCTCTGTGCTCCCTAGTTTTCCATAGTGAGTTAGTCAGTCGTGGCTTTGGGTCTCTGACCTAGGGTGGTAGACCACCCACTCCACTGGTTGAGAGGAATTTTCAGTCTTCCGATTAGAAACGTGGAGCCGCCTCTTTATAGGGATTGTTTTGATAACACTGGTTCTTCAGAGTCAGTGTGTGAGACTTTTACGGATTTGAATGATCCCAAAAGGGGAGAACCTCTACATAATATATTCATGGATAAATTTCTCGACGATACCAACCAAATAACCCCTTCTCAAGGGGATTCTTGTGCTTTTCCTTTCTTGGGAAACATTGGTGTCCCTTTGATGGCCACTTTGTACATTCCTGGGTTGAATGTGGGATTATCGGTTTGGTTGGGTAACATTCCAAATGTCCCAAATGCTCTTGATGCTTCCCAGCTGGGCACCTTAAGTCATGGGCACCCTATTGATGTTTCTTCATCAGCAAAGTCTTCTCCTCCTCCTTCTCTCGCCTTTGGTGAAAGTACAGTTACTAGTAACCAGAAGTCTAAACAAAATAGAAAGAGGAAGAATAGGAAGAAGAAATCACCAACCTCTGTGAGTCATGTTGGATATAGGTTGACAACCTCTGCAAGTCACGTTGAAGAAAAACACCCAACATCTGCAAGTTATGCTGGGGGCAATCACCCACCCTCCGCAAGTCATGCTGGGGGAAAGAGTCCAGTCACTGCTAGTCATACTGGTAATAGGCCTGTAGCCTCTCCAAGTCAAGTTATCGATCCATCACCAACCTTTGCAAGTCATGTTGGAGATGTGGAACCAACCACTGCTAGTCATGCTGGGGGAATTGATTCTATTGAGAAACCTATATGGATAGGACATAAGCCTAAGTTCCCTTGTAAACTTTGCAAGGGAGATCACCTTACTCATTTGTGCCCTGACATTCCAGAGGTACAAAGATTGTGGTCCCTGTCTACAAGATCTTCTAATTCTAAGTCTTCTGAGGTTTCCTCACAGTCTATTCAGCCTTTGGTTGTGAAAGTGGTCATGCCGATGCAGTCATCGGATGATCCCACTCCTCTTTTGGGGGGTGAGGTGCCTTTAGACCTTGTAGTCTCTCAGCCCATTCAACCATTGGTTGAGAAAGTGATCATGTCGATGCAGTCATCGACTGATCCCACTCCTCTTTTGAGGGGTGAGGTGCCTTTAGACCATGTATTCTCTCAACCTATGCAGCCATTGGTTGAGAAAGTGGTCATGTTGATGCAGTCATCAGCTGAAATCACTCCTCTTTTGAGGGGTGAGGTGCCTTTAGACCTTGTGGTCTCTCAGCCTATTCAACCATTGGTTGAGAAAGTGATCATGTCGATGCAGTCATTGGATGATCCCACTCCTCTTTTGAGGGGCAAGGTGCCTTTATTCCATGTATTCTCTCAGCCTATGCAACCATTGCTTGAGAAAGTGGTCACGTCGATGCAGTCATCGATTGATCCCACTCCTCTTTTGAAGGGCGAGGTACCTTAGACTATGTAGTCTCTTGGCCTATGTAGCCATTGGTTGAGAAAGTGGTCATGCCAACGTAGTCTTCAGCTGATCCCACTCCTCTCTTGGGGAGTGAAGTGTCTACCGACTATGTTTTTAGCGTTTCAAGTTCAATAATTTTAGAACAAGGGGGCATTCCACTCATTCTGAGTACACCCCCTCCAAGCCCTAGGATAGTTTCCTTTGATTGGAATGATCTTGTTGAGTCTTGTCTTCCTTCTTATGCACATTTTCAAATAAGGGTTGAAGTTAATTCAACAAACATTTATAGATGTATTGTGGATGAAGGAGCTTACGCAAGTATTTTATCCTCCTCGGTTTGGAAAGTCTCGGGATCTCCCGAGCTTGTGTCTTCTTCACATGAGTTGTTGGATTTTGACAGATGTCCTAGTGAATATTTGGGGGTTCTTCCTCAGTTACCTATATCTTTAGGTGGGAATACTGTCCTTGTTGATGTTATAGTGGTGCAAGGCCCGTTAGATTTCGATATTCTTCTCGGGCGTGATTATGTATATGCTATGAATGCTGTGGTGTCTATGCACTTCCAGGTGATGAATTTCCCTCACAATGAAAGCATTGCCACTATCGACCAACTGGCATTTGATAATCACCATCCTAATTCGACATTATTTCAGAATAACCCTTTATATGTTCCTAGCGTTCGTGTAGACTCTACACCGCCACGGGTTAATTATGTGGCATCTTATCCTCGATGTTTAATTGCTTCTGAGCAGGAACCTATGAAGTCATTTTTTCCCTCTCGAGACTTGTTCTCAACAATTGATCCATTGGTTTATCCAATGGGAGCATGGGAGCCCTTGTTTCCCCCTCTAGGTCCAAGTGATATTCTTGAGTCTCCTTCTGAGTCTGATCTCGTTGTTTGTAGATCCTCAAGCCCTTGTTCTTGTGATTCTTTGTTGATAGACTTTGCCAGTCCTACCCATAGCCTCGATCGTCATATGGAGTATGGTAAGTTTACTTCACCCTTTGGGACTGTCGACCCTCATTTCCGTGATTTCTCGAATTTTGAATTGCCTTCAAACGAAGCTATCCTTGAAGCCATGACTATGGTTTCTATACCCAGGGAGGACTTACACTGTGGTTTGTGTTTTCTTCCCTTTTGGGAGACTTTCCAAGTTGACTATCGAAGAGACTCTTGGTATAAGCCTGGCAGTGGGCTCTACCTGAACCAGTTTCATACATGAGTCGTAGCCCCCACAGGTCTTCTTTTAATCCCTTTTCAGACCCTCTAAAAATGAAAAGATTGTCGAGCGATCTTGTTGCCCTTCACGCTCATTAAATTGAAATTTGAAGGCATGTCTTTCCGGGGGTGGTTTACCCCTTTTTTGGTCTGGATGGTCAACTACATGAACACAGGTATACTCTAGGGGCCTCAGTTCTCTAGAAGAGTATTCTCAGGTATAATTTTAAGCCTTTTTCGGGCTTGAGGGACTAAATTTACGAAAAAGGAACCCCCACGGAGTCCATAGTTAAGCTCTTTTCAGACTCCCTAAAATTGAAAAGATCTCTGAGTGACCTTATTCTTTCACACTCATTAAAATGGTCCAGAAGAACATTCCTGACGGAGTCCATAGTTAAGCTTTTTTTAAACTCTTTAAAAATGAAAAAATTGCCAAGTGACCCTGTCTTTATCACGCTCATTAAAATGGTTTTGAATAGATGTCTAGTCGGTGCTATTTTACCCCTTTTTAGAGCCGACTGGACTAACTTCGAAAAAGGTACCCCAACAGAGTCTCCTTTTACGTTTTTTTAGACTCTCTAAATATGAAAAACTGTCGAGCTTACCTTCTCTGTGCTTGTTAAAATTACATCGAAGGACGTTACTATTGTGTGTTTTGTTAAACGCATTTGCATACCTACGTCTTTGGCCTAATGCTAGCTCCATGTTGCTATCAATTGATCCATCTGAAGCATGTCTTATACGCAAGCCCTGTAGCACTTTTCCTTTGCGTCTTGACACCTTTGGCCCCAGGAGGGATTTTTCTGAGTGTCCTTGCTTTGAACATCAGTCTTGTCCTTGCACCTAGAACTAGTATGTTTGTGACACTCGTTCCTCCTTTGTAATGTAGCATTCTTTTATTCTTTTTCCAAAATTATTGGAAAAGACAAAAAAAATCAAATATACCCCAAAAAGAGGAAGGGAAAAGTATTTTCTTTTTATTGGCAGCACAATGAGTCTCCCTTGGACAAAGCACATCCTTTTGTTTGTTCATCAAGCCTTGGGATTTAATATGACCTTAGGAAGCTATTCTCACTCCGTAGAGTTCTGTCCTCCTCCGTTTCGTTATTCTTCCAAACATATGGAGAGTTTGCATTGCCTCTTGCACCGTGAACTTATGTCAACATCATGCTACCTGAGTCTCATCATTTGTTGTGCTATTGTCCAAGGGAAGTTTTTACCAAGCCTGAGTCGGCCCCTTTGCAGTCTATCTCTTTCCCTCATACTCGACCATCCTGAAAGTCCAATCAAGTTTTTGTTCAAAATCAATGCAGCCTTCAGTTTGATCATCAAGATCCTCTAGTCCATGCCCAACGAGCCATCGAAGACCTCTAGGTAGTGAATTCGTACACTTATATTACACTCCTACCCGAGTTTTGAAGATTTTTAAGTTGATGCTCGAGCTCTGAAGACCTCATATCTAACCATCATGCCTTATCATCTTTTAGAAGATGGATACTATACATGTATATCTTTTTGACTTTTAGATGTAGATCTGTTGTGTATTACTCACGACTACACTTTATATAGTTATATGACATGGATCTACAATGTATTTGATTGGTAGCCATGATTTTATTTCATTCTAAGCATGGGTATGTCCACCTCGGTAAGACACTTGTTATTTTGTAGATGGCACCTCCCGCATTTTGGTCCCCAGGCTCACTGGTTTAGTATGCTGATAAAGATTGATAATGTATTTCGGCCATCAGATTCTCTTCTGACCTCACACATTAGGGGGAACCTGTTATAACCCTAATTTGCATCAGACATGCTTACCTGGCATCAGGCCATCTCATTTTCCTTCTTTGCCAAGGCACTACTAAATATCTCTTCTTAAAAACTCCTTTTTTAAAGGCACACGCTAGCTGACCCACTACAACCCATGTGTATACTCTAGCTGACCCACTACAGCCTGCGTGTACACGCTAGCTGGCCCATTACAACCTGCGTGTACCTACAAAAGCACGAAAAATGGAAAGTTGTTGATGGAACACATAGTTTCTGGGTAAGTTAATAAACCTTTCGACCATGCATGACCAGTCATTCGACTAAATACCTAGCTCCTTATAGACTATAAAAGAAGGGGTAGTGGTCCCATTTGAAAGGAGGAAAATCATAGTAAAGAAACTCTACCCAAATTAGCATTCTCCTAGCCTGAACTTTTGCAACTATTGTGTGAAGAGACGCATATACAGAAGCAATTGGAGCACAGTTTCGAGGAGCCCAGGACCAGTTTCGAGGATTTCGAGGAGCAGTGCTGACCACATATTGTAGAGTTTACTCTTGTGAATATTAATACAAAAGGAATACTTTTTTTGTCCCACCATATCATGTGTTCAAATTGTGTATTTATTTCATGATATTGTCACATCTAACCCAACAATTAGTATATGAAATGCATGTTTGCAACTCTCTGTTTGTCCATGTGTGAATGCAGGTCAGCTTTGATAGGAGGCTTGGAATCAAGGAGCGAGTGAAAGTGAAGGGATGGACATCAAACAAAGGATTTAAGGTATAGTTACCTAACCTTGTTTGCACCTTTGTATTGCATGAATGTGGGGTTTTGTGTTGGGAGAATAGGAAAAAATTAGAGGCCTTAAAATGGTCATTTTCTGCATGCATGATTAAACCCTTAGTGCTATTCTATAGGAGGGATTTCCCACCCACAACACCCATGGTTAAGGAGGATGTATGGAGGAGGTGAAGGGACAATAAAATGTGATGAATCACACCCTATCATATACCAATTTGATACAAATTGCTTGTGAGTCCTTAGAAAAAACCAACAAAATAAGAAGGAAGCATATAGATCTCTTTGGGATGTAAACTATATGGACTCCTAATCCTAATGGGGAAACATTGACATGGATTCCAACATGTAGTAGGGTGATAACTTGGGTAAACAACACTCATCGAATTGTCATCCTCTAAAGGTCATTGTGAATGCACATTTATAGGAATGGAGGAATGATCCACGTTGACCATGTCAAGGATCAAAATTACCTAGGGTTTTTGTGTTTGTTCCATGAAATCAAGGTCTATGATTACATTCAACTAAGTTGATTATAATTATTAGGGTGATGCTTAACAATCCATGTATAAAAATTGACTATGCATTATATGAACATTGAGAAAGTCATCACTCCATCAATAATCATCCCCACATCTTATCTTGTCCTAATTCACTTATGTTGTGCCATATCAACATCCACTTCAAGGCAGGCTTGTGCCAAATTGTTGTCATTGTGCTACTATTCTTTTCTCCTATTTGTGCACACACTTTGACTCTCACACACCAAACTCCTTTGCTAAATTACATTCAACACACTCAAATTTTCGTTATGTTTCCTAACAACTACTCTAATAAATGATTGTATTATTTTACCATAACTCTCAATAGACTGACTTTAAATTGTCTAGTGGAAATTATCTATAGGTAATCCTTAATTCTAGTGTATTGAAATCATAATGCACATATTGCCTAAGTCCTTATCAAAAATTCTTTCTAGTTTTCAAATTCATTTTTGTGACAATCTAAAAAAGGCTTTTATATGACATTCACAAGTTTTGGGTATTTATCATCAACATTTGTTCATTGAGACTCACATAGGTTGGTCTTTCGATCTTTATTAGGACACACAGGTATACTAAAGGGATTTTTTCATTCACCCCCCTCTTTTGAGTGTCTACAAGCATAATTGCAAGCAATTTTATCTGAAACACAAATATAACAAAAGACTAAGCACAAACACTAGAATGTGCTATTATACCAGAGAGGAAGATTGATAAATAATTTTAAAAAGAAGGAATGAGAGTAATGAAAAACAAAACCATATCGTCAATCTCATTATCAAGAAGTCTATAAAAAAGATAAAAAAGTGCAAAACAGTATCCCCACTTCTAGAGAAGCAATTGGTAAAATCAACAATGTTCATGGAATCAAAACCCTAGGGAAAATTATGTAGCATTTTATTATTAAAGAACCACAACTACCATAGATTGATCAATCTCCATTTCCACACCTATTACCTAGGTCCTTGTTACAAATTGTTTATACTTTTTAGATCTATGTCCATGACAACCTAAAAATGATTTTATTTAATTTTTATAGATTTTGTCTTTGTATTGTCTTCATTTTAAGAACAAACACTTGCATAGGTTGGGATTTCTCTCTCTTTAGGACACACAATGACATATTGGAGGGATTTTTCTAATGGCACCCTCTTTTTTTAGTGATTTTGCTGAATCCTCACAAGAAGGTGATTTGGAGAGTGCCTAGGGTCATTGTGACTATTATGAGAAAACTCGTAATTAGGCATATCCCTCTCAATTAATGAAAAATCGTAAATTTATTATTATATCCAAGGCCAATGATAATTTCCCACAACTTGGTGTTTTTTTGGTTTTGAAGGGCTTGTGATTTTGCGATGCCACTTCTGAGGGTCACCATGAAATTCCCACTCAGGGATGGAATTTGATATCCAAATTTCCCATCATGGGGCATTTTGGCTATCAAACATGGTCAATGAATTTAAATTCTCATTGTCAACTATAGGAAATAAGGGTGAATAATAAGCGAATTCTTCTCCTCCTGGTTATCATTCTCAAATTCTCATGTTTCATCAAAACATAACAAATATGATCTGCCTCTTTTCTTTCCAGAACATAAATCCATACCTAAACACGTATCAGGGGTGTTGTAGTCTTGTTCTTCTTGGTATGAAATATTCATGCTATGCTCTCTGTATCCATTTCTTCCTTCTTTACATTTAGAGTTCTCTTCCATGTTCCATTTATCCTCATTATTTCTGCAACGAAATTGTCCTTCAGAGACAACACCCTACAATTCTTCTTGATTGAGCTTCATATTTGGATCATTTGCTTTCTCTTGGACATAGGTATTATAATCACAGTGTTTCATCAAGAAGTCATCAAGGTTACTGTTGTATTGACCTTGTGGGTCTACAATTCCTTCTTCAATGATTCCATCATTTCTTCCCTTTTCAATCTCTTCAATGACATAGCATGTCTATCCAATATATAGGAAAACTTAAATAACTCACGTCTAGATAATTAATTCCATCATACAAAGAAATTTTCCACGCCATAATATTCTATTTGATTGAAAAATGAATTTCATATTACACATTGAGGGCCTTAAACATCTTTGTGCTTTAATATATCTAACAACTACAATAGAGATATTTTTCTTTTCCCCAATTTATATCTTATCTATACATTCACACTGCTAGAAAATAGGGATCCCACATGTACCTCCCTTGCAGCCACAAACCTTTAGGAATAATATGTTGGGTAAGAACCCTACAACAACTAGGTAATCATCCTCTTCCTTCCCACACTAGCATAGTTTTAACCCTTAGCATTAGTAAACCTCTCGATGCACTTCTATCCAATGTGGTTTTGGGTTCATGGTGAGATTTTTGTAGAGGAAATCACAAGTTATAAAATCCACCAACACACTAGGACCTAAATCTTTATGGAACAGACTTTAATTCCATCTAAGATAGACTATGCATGTTTGTATTGAGAAGGGGAGCACCCTCCATAAAGTATTCAATGAGGGAAGACTACTAGGTACATTTGAGGGAAATCCTCATGGACATTGGGCCTTTGAGATTGTGGCTAATTAAGGAAATAAACCCCCCACTAGGTCCTCAACAAGTCCTCAACCATGCGATGTCCTCAATATGTAACATTGCAATCTAATTTGACATAGAACCCACACCCATATGTTGATAATATATTTATGATATATAAATTATATATATATATATATATATATATATATATATATATATTATAATATATAATTTATATATTATAAATATATAAATTAAAAAAAAATAAAAACAAAACCTAAAACATTTTAACAAAAACGAAGCCCATTTGTTGATGCATATCCCGGTCACGCGATCCATACCCCCGCATCCCTGCACTCCATACCCCTGCATCCCTGCATGCCATACCCCCACAATAGTAAAGAGGACTGGTCATATCCCTGTGACAACATACCAGCCATAGATGGAGAAATAATCCACAGAGAGAGGATAAAGACTAGGGCGCAGACAAACCAGGAGAGAGAGGTCGCGAACAGAGGAGAAAAGGGTGCGGAAAGAGGAGAAAGAGGTCAAGTGCCTTATCCCTAGAAATTACAGAAGGAAAGGTAGATTTCCTTATTTGCCCAATTAATTCTGCTTTGAGAAATCATACTTACACTAGCTTTGATTTGCTTCTCAATTTTTGTTGAGAAAATTTGATATGTCTGTGGCCGCGGCCTTAAACTTATCCGTGCATGCTATGTTTGTGTCCGTAGCCTTAAACTTATCCACATCACAAAATTTTTCCTATGTGGGGGAACATGCATGTTATGTTTTTATTTTAACGCCCCTTGAGACCTGACTGGCCTATAGAACCTCTTTTCTTAGAACCATAATCTCTAGTCTAATTGAATTAATCAAAATATGATGAAAATGTCAATTTTTTAGTTTTCGTTTATGTGGTTGAGCATATTAATTATGAAATTGAAATTTTGTATTTCATTTTGGTTTTCTTAGTCAAAATATATCGGAGGGAGATATAACTACATTATTTGTGTATATGTTTCTAAACTCATCAACATTGAAAACATCTCATACTGTCCCTAGAATTTGTGTAGTGTGCTTAAGAATGAATACAATTGAATGGAAATACATTAGAATTTAGAATCAATTATCTTCGTTATATCAAAATAAAAAAGTAAAAAAAAAAATATCGAAGTAGATTGCAAGGTATTGTGAAATTTGTCAAGTTTTGTCAAACTTCATATATTACAAAATTTTTAACAGTATACTGTGTGAAGTTGCAGAAACAATCTTGCATATTTTATGCTTTCTCACAAATGTTTGTATAGTGTGCTTAAGAGCTACTTCATACTGGCCGTTACAACCAATTTAGAGCCACCTCTCACAGACTATTACTGCATATTATTTAAAATCATTATCAAATATCTTTGAGCTTTGCCAACTAAAAATTGGGATAAAAAGGACCTTATTGAAATGGATTGTTAAGCATTCTGAAATTTAGTCAATATTTGTCAAAATTTATACTCACAAAAATTTAACAGTATACTGTGTGAAGATGTTTAAAAAATATTATCTTAATCCTACAATGAAGTTGATTTATGTCAGTGATGAATATGTAAATTTGAGTCCACAGAAGTAGATGGGTACTTTAAAACTTGTTCAGTTTAGCCAAACTTAAGGTGTACTTTATACATCACAAAGAGCTTCATTGGATTCCATGTAAAGTAACTTTGGAGTCTCATGTGATCTACCCAAGTGTAGTGGCCCTAAGTCAAAATGATGACAGACATGTGTAGTGTTCATGCTACCTTCATGCCCTCCAATCTGTGCTTAATGCCAAGGCTCTTACATTTCTTTCAAGTTCATTTTTCCTTCCACTCATTATCTTTTCAAGAACCTTTCCATCCTTTATAAAGTTAAACATAGTCACGGTCTCCACATCCCCCAATTGGTCCATTTCGTTCAAGGAAAGATATTTTTGCATATTTCTTTGATAACTCAATCAACAGTGGACTCATGATCTGACAAGGTACACACCCCATGTAGCAGTGAAATCTACTGCCACCAGATATTTAGTCTCAATGGCCTCCTTTAGATTGAAGCACCATGCCTATGTGGTGTGACAAGTAAACACATTTCCCTCTGTCATCACTTCTCTAAAAATATCTCTGTGCTTCTCAAATTTACAAGCAATGTCAGTGTTAAAAGAGAAATCCAAAAGCATATTCAATGTAATATGCAGGTTTTAATTTTGTATCAATGTACTTCCCTTTCAAAATATCTTTGTCAAGCATGACCTGTCATTGTGACAGACCATTATTCAAAGGTAACCTTTGTTTATAGTTTCAATTGTTTCAATATGTTATTTTATTGTAAGCTTGTTTCATTTGCACCAATTCCCATTCCCCACGGTGCATAAAGCCTGTAGGGGATTTGTACAAATCTAATCCAAGGTGAATATGCCATGTCCCATTTTCTGTAACCTTTTTAACTCTCTTCTACTTTTCCATCACCAATTTCCCATTTGTTATGGCCATATGGAAACTGGAGCTATATTGAATAGAGGGAGGAGGGAAGTGAGTGTCTTGGTGGATACTGTGGCATTAAAAATAACAATTGTGAAAAAATTTGTAGCAATTTTGCATTCCACGTTAAAAAAAGGATCAAGGAGTGCACTGAGTTATAATACTACTTTTGTAAAAAAAGTTGTCGACTTTCCATGGGAATGGAACAATGGACACAATAGTTTTTCATATGGAACAATGGAACAATGTACACAATAGTTTTGCAGATGGAACAATGGAACAATGGACACAATGGAAACAATAGTTTTACCACATGACATTTAATCATTAGTCCACATCATATCCAACTATCATAGACTCGTACCTTTGTGGACTTGATGCATTCTACCATGGAGAAACATGAGAGTGGATGTGGTTGTATTAATGTGGTCACTTGGTGTTCTCTCAATCTTATTTTCTTTAATCCCCTTGTACGTATACGATTATTCCATGTGTCATTATATTGGGATTTTGAGATCTTGGACTCTTTCTCATAACAACTCATTGTATCCTTAAATTCTCTTGGTTTCCCTATTCCTCATGCACACTAAACTCTGATGCAATATGATTCTAGAAAGTGTCAAGTGTCTAACGAACTTAAGCCATGGAACCCCAGGCCCACCAAGGCATCCAAACCTAAAATATTATGCATTAGGCTTAAGTCTAGGTACCATGTTTCTAAGAAAGTTCTTGCATTGGAGATATTTGAAATGACAAATCTGCTCAATTCCTATGGATCTGAACTATTATTAGAGCCTAGTGAAATCTTGTTTGAGTCCAATTCTCCAAAATACTTGGAATTTTTTGATAAGGGTGTCTTCTAACTTATCTTGCAAAATGTGTAGTGGTCCCATGTGGCACACTCTAGAGCCACTACTAGTCCTTCCAAGTTCATTCATGTTGATGTTGCATTTCCATGTGGTGGAATTTAATTAGACCTTGTGTTTAATGAGCCAACCATGTTGACATCATCATAATGACATGGCAATTTCTGAGCCTGCCACATGTCTTTTTGATTTTCCCTTTATTATCCAAACCAACTCCCTTCTTTGTCTCCCTTGTATATGTGGCATATTTTAATTGGTCCCAAAGTTGTTGATATGGAGGTTCCCTACATCATGGATATTTGATGGTATACATAGAAATCTATATCCCTTTGTCTATATTCTATGCAAAAGAGTCTTGAGTCACTTAATAACATGGAAATTTCTGAACCATGTTGACATCATCATACTGACATGG
>JASDQU010096301.1:0-18323 GCA_032191745.1 Picea mariana | reverse complement strand
CTTTCAGTTGGTACATTGCAATTCTTCCTTCTGCATGGGCAGAATAATTCTGCAGTTGGAAGTATTTCTTCATGCCAAGCAACCAGGTCTCGGCATCTTCTTCCTTCTTATGTTCTCCATCGAATGTTGGAGGCTTAATCTTGTTCATCTCCCCTTTCAATTCATCCTTTCCAGAATTCCGGTGTCTTCTGGAAGGGGACGGGCTTGAACTACTGTGTGTCTCCTTGCCAGAATGCTTCGGGGAGAGACGGTAATGTCTGTCACAACTCCTCGATCTCCTTCTCCCCTCAAGGGTTCTGACACTTCTTGATCTGCTTGTGTCACTCCCCTTTTTCAATTTCTTTTCTATTCTTTCCAGGATCTTCAACAATTTTAAATTGAATTCACCCTGCCGATCCCGGACTTTCATGAGCTTTCGGCTATCAGCTAAGCGAGCCTGGGCATCTTTCTGCAATCTTTCGATGAGTTGCATCATATGTCCTTCCTTATCCATCTCTTTTCCGTGCCCATTGGAGTTCGATCCTTCGACTCCTAAGTTAACATCCTTTCCTTCCTGTTCGTCTTCCATTTCAGGGGTAATCTGCACTCTTCCCCACTCCATACTCGGCGTTGATTAACTGGAGTTCTGGCCTTCGTTGAATTCTGCACACGCACTGTGCAATTAAATTCGAAATTTGTCAGGCCATTAAACTTCAGGAACAATCCACGACATTTATAACTAATATGAACAAGAACGAAAGACATTTCAACTTCACAAAGTTTTCTAAGCTCTGTCTGGCTCTGCAATTTCTGGGGTTTCAGAACTTCGGAATCTCGGTCCATGAAGATCCGACGATTAAATATACGAAACCCAAGTCACCCTTTTCGCAACTCGCGACATCGCAAGTTCGTGAGTCGAAAACTTTCGACTCATTCCTCTAAACGTCGATACCCGAGATGCGACAAGGGTATGGCTCTCTCCTCGCTAGGGTCTGCTACGCATGACCGTAGTGTAGGTCTAAGTTTAAGTGTTAGCACTCTTCGCTACTCGTACCTTTGTGAGTTGTGGCATCCAACCCTGACACCTCCCGTTCACGTAACCCCGAGGAGCGATGTTGACCTTTCTCCTCTCGTTCTCGCTACTTCGCGACTTTGCGAGTTTCCATGTCAAGCTCCTATGCCCTTATCTCGCGAGTTACTTTATTCTTCGAGCCCACAGCACAACTGTCGTCCTTCACCACCGTGGTATGTGGTACGTTCAGGAGGGTCCACATCACTTTTAATGATGTCATCGGGTCCCACCACTCTCGCCTGTCTCCTCGATTCACTGGCACGTGGTACGCATTCATGCATCCACATCCAATCCAAGCATGGAATCCCACAGTCAGATCCCCTCCTCGGATCAACGACGTAGATCCTTTCAGTGTTTCGGGGTTTCCACCATGGAAAGTCCCGATCCCTTGTTACCAGGACTCCCGATATCCCGATTCCCGATTTCCCGAAATGGGAAATCTCACGACACGTGTCCTCCGTCTTTCGGACGGTCTAGATCTATTTCGGAGCATTCGCCCCTAGTCTCTGAGGTTTAACCTTCAGACATCTCCCGATAGATCCTACGGCTGGCGGGTTTTCCGGCCGAGATCTGACGACTCAGACGGTTCCCAACCAATTCCGAATTTCGCATATCGCGATTTTCCAATCCCCTGTGCAATATCCAAAGGCTTTAAACCTTGTGCACATTCTCCAGATCTGACGGTTACAAGGGTTCGCCTTCCTTCCCGAACAGATCCTACGGTTCTAACACCATTGGTGTAGAGACCTGTCTCCCCGTGGCCATAGACCACACCAGCTGCGATTTCCTAGCACCGCTATACCTCCTGAGCTTAATAGAAAACTCGTCAAGTGTTCCCTTGGCACTTCGGAACAAACCAGGGTCCAAAATTGGTCCTCCCGACTCAATTTCCCCTCGCATTCTCGGTCCAAAGACCGCTCCACTGGCCCATCTAGGCTCAGTGTCGAAACGTTGGCTCTGATACCAATTTGTTGTGTACCCTTTTCACTACCGAGGTTTTCAAACCTCTTAGTTACCATTCTATACATGGATTTTTACATAATTCGTACAGACATTATAAGCACATGCATTTAAACAATTAAGCACACTTAAAACTCGGAGTAAAATATATAAGTTACTGCTACAATTAAACAAGCCATAGCATTCAACAGTAATTCATTTACACAGCGGAAAACATGATAACATATCGAGAAGAGTCATGCAAATGTGATAAAACATAGTCAGATACTTATCTGCTGACAGTGAAGAAATCCACCAACCAAATGCAGGCCTCCCACGAACCTCCCAGCCATAGACCGCACTGCTCCTCAACTCAACAGTGGGTCACCCCCGAGCTGGGACTGAGCTCCACCCCAGGGCAAGGAATCCAGACTCAGGCTGAGGTTACAGGGAATTCAGTCACACACAACCACCATGGAAGGAAGCTCTCCCAGGAATCTCCCTCACTCACTGCCCACAGACCCTCATTCTCCACATGCCTGTTCCACCCCAGGAGAGTGCACCTTCTCTGTCACCTGGACAGTCCTTCGACTGCCAGTCTCCCTTACCTTGGGTTACAAGAACAGACCGGACCGGAAGTCTGCGGGTTCTGTGGCAGCTACAGGGTTCCTTCCAAGAGCTCTCTTCTTCCTCTGCGCACTCTTTCACCTGGAGGGAGTCGCTCACAGGCCAACAAGCCTCACGCAGTCCAGAATTGCGTGCCACAACCAACACAGGGAAAACGGACACGGGCTTTCCAAGAACCGGTTCAACAGTCACAGGATGTTCTCACGGTCAAGATTTCAGAACAGGGCTCCACGCACAAGCTAGCTCAGCTTTTCTTGGGCAAACAGAGACTCTTCCCCGAAATTGACATGGACATTGCGTTCAGGGAATGCACACACTGGTTTTCTCTCACAAACAGACTCCACGGCTCTGAACAAGGGTAAACATGCATTCTTCAGCACCCAACACAGGCTTCCTCTCTGTAACAGACATACATGAGGTCTCTTGCAGACTGGTTCGTACGACCCCTGCTCAGGGCAGTCGGGTCGAATGGAATGCGAGCTCCCCCCCCCACGACTGTTCCTTTCTGTTTTATTTGCATGCGTCAAGGTGGACATTTGTCACTCTGGGAATTGCATGCATTTCATCTGCATGCCTCCCTGTACATGCCTTTCCTTTTTGCTAGGAACTTAGGATAAAATAATATGCACATGGCTTTTAGGAAATAATATTAAAATATTATTCCAGGCCTAAGCCCCCTAGGCTTAGCCTCTAGGCTCAACACTCAGCCCCTTTTTCCACCTTCCAGCCCCTAATCCCTTGCCCACTCTGTGGATGCTCAGTACCCCTTCACTCATTCATCGTGGTCGGTCTGCACCTGGCGGTGTTTATATTTTATTGATTATTCTGCATACATACAAGTACAACAGCAGGCTCCTGGCCCTCAAACATTTAGGCTTCCTGGCCTAACAAACACATAAGCCTTCCGGCTTATACAAAACTTGGCTCACCAGCCTATAGAGCACATTTACAATTTATTGCATATATCATGATCTGTAACGGGGCTCGGCCTTGGGGACACTACATGTGTCTTCTTCTGTCAAGGAAAAATTGGGGCCATCTTGAAACAAGTATGGATCCATTGATTTGTAATCACTAGGCCCAAGATCATCTATTAATGATAAAGAGGGCGTTTTCTCATTTTGCTCAAACTGACTGGTTTGTAATAGTGTGGGAGTCCCCTCAAAAGATAATTGGTCATCCAGGTCTTGCTTTGTCAAAAAATGAACGATTTTGCGAATTCTTTCAACCCTTTGCAAGATACAGAACATACTAGTGTCTAAGTTGTTTCCATTATGTACCCGGGGCTCTTCAGACCTGTTGGTTTCACTCATGTCTTGATTTTCTTATATTGGTGTGTTCAATACAAACAAGGAATCTTCAAAGTTAGGTTTTTTATGAGTGGCCACACCAAAATCCTCGAATGGTTCACACTGTCTTGAGACGTTTGAGACATTGTTGATGTTTGAGAAAGTTGTGCTCCATTTCCTTTTGGGAGGCATGAGTTTTACCTCCAGAATTTCTGGGAAATTGGGTTTAGCTTCGGTGATATCCTCGTGACTAGATTTCCAAGGGTCATTATTGTATGAGAGATTGACTTGATGGATGTAGTCTTCGAATTCTAGGTTCTTCTCAATCTAACAAGCGAAATCTTGTGCTTCTTCTAGAGTCGAGGGTGACCGATTTTTGAGAGTGAATTGCAAAACTCCTTCCAACGAGTTCAAGTAGTTTTGGAGGACAACTACTTCTGAGAAACTAGGTCTGATCTTCTTGAGGAGAATTTTGAACCTATCATTGAAATCCCTAATTCCCTTGCTAGAGGCTTTGCAAACATCAGTATATTGAGAGTAAAGGGAATCCATGCTTTCTTTTTCACACCAATCTTTCTTGAAGGCTTGTTCAAGATCTTCAGGGGTTTTGATGCTTCCCTTTGGGAGTTTGTTGACCCATCTTCTGGCACTTCCAGTGAGTGAGCTCACAAAGAGCCTTAAAAAGACATCGGGGTGTTCTTGTCCGGATTGGTGAAACTAGAATGCATCACAGAAGTCGTTCCAATGAGAGTTGCCATAGGATCCATCTTCCCCTAAAAACTTAGGTATCCAGGACTCGACCTTCTTGGGTAGATCATGTAACCCCCCTTGGGTGTTAGGCAACCTTAAAGGACCAAAGAGTTCTTTATGAGACCATTTGGGAGAACTTACAGGGGTAACAGGATTTGTGGAGGTCACGGTAGTAGATGGAAGTATATACTAACGCCCACTACGAGTCGGCATTTGCTATTTGTGGAGTCGCCAGATGATTTGCTTAAAATCATCAAAGAAAAGGGAAAACACCCTAGTGGAGTCGCCAGGTAAGCTTGTAAGATAAGGCTCTGAGGCAAGGCTTACCGAAAAGGTTTTTCGTTTGAGGAGAAATGACTCAGTGTTCCTCGACAATGGTGCCAAAATGTTATCACACAGTTTGTAGTTAGGTCAAAAGGCTAGAGGATTGAGGCCAAACTGGCGTAACAGGAACCTTCCCCACCCAATGTCACCTCAATGGGGAGGTTCTTTCTATTTAGGGAGGTTAACCCAAGGGAGACGTCCCGGTAACTTGGGGTTTTGAAGAGGTCGAAGTATAAAGATCAAGGCAAAGTTTCCTCCTCGTAGGTTACCACCAAAGGTCAAATAATCTGGCTAATCAACTAATAAAGAAGTGTATGCCCAAAAGAGAACACCTGCCCGGAACAAGACAATAACAAGATAATATGTATGCAGGCTATGTATCAGTGGGTTAGTACTTCGTGTAATTATCTGACATCAATATATAAGCAATGAAACAACAGGTATTAATGAGATCAACGTTTTATCAATATAGCAATGGAAAAGTATTATTTCATCAATAACTATCGAGATGATGTAATCAATGATGTATCTAATCAAACTTTTACTCAATAAATGCTTTCAGTCATCATCTAATTGCTTATTATCAACATTTGCTGCGTCAAGATGGAATAACCAACTGTGACGTCAGCCTAGTTAGGGTTAGCTAGTTAGTTAGGGTTTCAAAATTTAAAGTTTTGAGAGTTGGTTTGAGCACTACCACTTCAACGTTGTGTGTCTAACATCAGTGCCTAAGGGTATATGGAGTCATTCAAGGAGAGGATGCAAGGTTGAATGAGTAATCGGCTAAAGACAAGAGGGAAGGGTTCTAGAGTGCTGCAATGACAGGGCCCTAGAATCAAAACCCTAGGGGAAAGAGGCTCACTCCGGTGTTGCTTAAGCAAGGCCTCGTGCTCTTTCCTCCTTCTTTAGGTCAAACTTGGCAAAACGGCTAGCATATGAGAAGAGATAAAACAAGAGGATCAAGTGAGGGAGAGTGTTGCAATGGCAAGGCTCTATCACTAAAACCCTAGAAGATGGANNNCCCTAGGTGTAGATAACCTAGGCCTGGGACGTCACCCTCCTTTTAACCTTTAAAATCAAAGCTAGCTTAAGGGAAGAAGTGAGAAGAGTGTAGCAAAGGCTAGGCTCTTTCTTCCTCCTTCAATGGCTGAATATTTCTCTCTAAGGGGACATGAAACAAGGACCTACTTGTGTGCTTATCACCTAGGGTTTTAAAATCAACAAATTTATAAGTAAATGCAAGAATGTAAACCTACAACCATTCAATTAAGAAGTTTTGCAAGAAAAACACTTACATATCATGATGAAAAGCATATGCAAACCCTAGTTGTAAACCTTCCTTCAAGAGAAATGCCAACATGCCAAGAAAATCATTCAATCAACAAGTGCGCCTCCTTTAAAAGACCAAATACCCAAACTAGGGCGCAAAAATCAGACCTCACAAGAGAGTGAGTTGTGTGTTATTTCCTAATGAGGGAAAAACATCCTCAATATATAGTGTATCATGACCCATAATTAAAATTAGGTCATTTAAAATAGCCGACAAGGCTAATAACCAAAATCATACTGTTTTTACATTAAATGCTAAGTAAAAGACCTAAATGAGCAAAAAGTGAGACGTCAAGCCCCTTTGAGGGAGACGTTAGGCCCTTTTGGGGCTAGTCCAGCATCCAGAAGTCAAATGTTAGCCCTTCTTGGGCTCCTCCAAGTTGCCACACATGCCAGCTGTTCTGTCAAACTGCTACACGCTCAAGGAGACGTCAAGACATTCTGGTCATCAAAAGGAAAACGTTCCATCTGAAGTGGGTCAACCCCCCTGGGCTGGGCTCGGCCAAAGTGTCCTGGGTCGAACGTCCTTCTTCTTCTCATGTGCAAAGGCTCATCCAATCACTGTCCTGTCTCTGCCCCTTATGGGGTCCCAACAACCATCTGATGGGCTCTTCAGCCCCATGGAGGTATGAACTAATCATCTCCCCATGTGTACCGGTCCAACTGGTACCTATCCGTCGGGCATGGTCCTGCACATCAAAAACTTCGCCCTCCATGGGCTCGTTGGTCACGGGGATCATAGCAATGTTAATCAAATTTCATCATTAATTTTATCAAATACATGCATAAAACCCCTGATATATCATTCAATAGCTCAAAGATATTACAATGACCTACAATACAAAGCCAAAGAAAAAGACAAAATACTCTATTGGGCCAACATCCATAGAAAAAGGAAAGTCCCCAGAGGGTATCATCCAAGCCATGTAACACGAGGTGATGTGGTCAAGGGATGTTTGAACACACGGGTAGAGTGAAAGATAGGGATGCACGATATTACCTGTGGGTGCCTTTGTAGAAGGCGAGTTGTACCTGTCACAGATGCAATTCTTTCCAAGCCCTTTATTGCCTTTATTCTTTCTTTTCTTTATTGCTTTTTCTTATTTATTTTATTTCAAGGTCTAACTAGAGGACACTGCCTTGGCGTGGTGACCATAGCTGACAATGTTACCCACAAATACTTTCACAGAGATGATAAGGCTGGCTCGTGATGAGACCCCCTTCCCTTGGCCATGCAACCAAAGGTCACTGCCCTGGCGTGGTAACCAGATCATGGCAATGTCATACTGCTAGGTACCCATGGACATAATAGGCTGGCTCGTGATGAGACCCCCTATCCTCTTGGCTAGGTCTTGTTTTGTTATTTTTCTTTAGGTCCCTCTTATTTCTTGCTGAGAGGCCTTTTATTGCCTTCTCGGGGATCCCTGGGCGAGGCATCTCTAGGTTTTATTTTTATGGCTTTTAACTTTTACCAGCTGCTTTTACCTTCTGGGCCTTTAGCCCCTTCTTCCCACGAGATAAGGTGTAACCCCACAAACAGATCATCCTAATTCCCTGACTAGGGGAATGGGGCAGATGAGTGGGAGATAAGATGTAAAAGTGATGATATGATGGGAGCGGACGATGGCCCTTCAAAATTCCCCCTGGTGGCAAACCAAAACCTATGGGTACAAGCTTGCTAGGATACCCTGTCAATCCCCCCAACCATGGTCAAGTGGGTTAATGTAAGATCTAAGCAGTCATCAGAAATAAAAGGAATTTGATGCATATATCTAAAGGTTATAATGATCAAATATGACACATACCATGATACCTGGACCAATTACCTCATGGAGCAAGAGTCTTCTCTGATACAAGTCCAAGTCGAAGGTGATGGATGTTGTTGCTGCTGATAAGACAAGTGTGATGAAAAAGAAGAAAGATGGGCCCTCCAGGGCCATGCTCAAGTCAATCCTGCTCTCGGTACTCCATGTCTAGGACCTGTGGGCCTCGATACATGATCTCCTAGTTATCCCTAGAAATCGGGGATAACAGGGCCGACTTCTCTTTTTGGAGCCTTCTAATTCTTTATTATTATTCTCCTTAGGCCGACTTCTCTTCTAGGGTATTTGATCCAGATGGATATCGGTGGCCACCTACCTTTTCCAACTAGCTCAAAACAACTTTCTGACATTTTTGGCAATTTACTATTTTTAGCGGTTTTTACTTTCGGGGCCATTTTGAGGGCCTAAATGAAGGTTTTTCGGTATCGAGCTCCTCAATTATAGCCGAAGGCATGATTGAGCCCCAAAATGAATCTCCTTGACGATACCTTTCCAATGGGCTATCACACGCTTAAAACGGAGATCGTATGCAAAAGTTACGACCCCGGGAAGTTGATGTACTAGCTTACCCAAACGGGGCCCACATGACTTTTGGCACTTCATCTCCTAGGGTTAGGTTTTTGGATGTCTAGGGTTTTGGGCATTCTTGCTTATTGTAAAAAAGCCTTCAGAGCCTCATTGTAACCTTCTTCTTGCGAATGCCCGCTGCCGTCACATCTCTTCTCAAAGATAAGCCGCCACCATTCCAGCAAGCTTGTTTCCGCTGCATTTTACAGTTTCAACTTATTTCGTTATTGAATAGAAAACCAGTTTTACTGTATCTCTGTTATTTTGTGTTAAGCACCTGTTAATAATCTGTATTCATTTCGTTCTGCTCAAAAAAACCCGGATCAGTATTGCCACATCTGTTTAATGGTTCTCTTTCTTCCAGAATCTTCTTCTCTAAGCACAAAGGTTGTCTTGGAAGTTAATACCTCCCACAGTTACCAAAATATCAACATGCGTGTGGTGCTGAGATTTCCTAGGGGTGGGGTGCTTGTTAGTTAAGTGGGAGGAAGTATCTTGTCTCATAGATCTGTGGCCAATAGGCTCAAGAAGTGGACAGTCCCATTGGTGCTTACTACCACAAGTAGTGGAGATAGGCTAAAAGAAAGAAGTGATGACCTTGGTGATATTGGGTCTAGAGAGGTCATGCAAAGTCTCCCATCTGTGGTTCATTGCCTTCATGGATGTATAGTGACAAGCATCTTTGGTTGGGGTAGCGAAAGAAAGCTGTAAGGGAGCCCCGAAGTCCCGAAACAAGTAGTGGAACCTCCCCTAAATCTTGTAGTAAATGGGACATTTGAAAACAAAGAGCTCTTCAAATTGGATCTCTTGGAGATGGCACAGTTGGCAAATCCCCTTAGATTGTGGGATTCGGTGGTTTGACTTGATCCATTGATTCTGGGAACAAACCCATAACTAGTTGAGGGGATCTTGAGGCCGTGAACCCAATGATGCCAAATGCAGTTAGGATGAAGAATGAGGCCATCCCGCAGGCCACAACTGCATGAAGTGCTCATAATAAGAGGCCATCTTGGGGTCTACGGTCCAAGGTGGTAGACCCATGTGTCATAAATGTATGGCCGTTAGATGCCATCCCTAACATCGATGATGATCTCTCCTTTAGTGGAGGAGAGATGATCGGGGGCATCAAAATAGTCACTAAAAGGAGGGAGACGCTCCATAGAAATGAAAATGGTTTGGAGAAGTGAAGTTGCCTCAGAGAACCAACTCCATTTTCACCTGGAAAGAATCTCCTTGGAAGCAACAAAATCAGTTGTTTTGGAACATTTGGAGTTCACATTATTTTTCCCCATTCTCCAAGTTTGGTGGTCACTCAGCCTTTTTCAAATTCTTCTCTCATCATTTTGCAATTGAATATAAATGTCCTCAAATCGTATAACCAATTGGAATCCCATTATAATGATAGTTTGTCTCATTTCTTTACACGGGTTCACTGCAAATATAATTGTTTCTCTGCTACCTTCAAATGTTACTTAACAAGGATTGCAACTTGGTTTCTTTTGTTTAAAGAAACAGCATCTAGAAATTCAGTAAATAAATTTCATGATAGAAAATTGATAGAATAACCACTGCTGACAGGAAAGTAGTGAAATAAATATACAAGCTGAGTTGTGTTAAGCTGAGTTGCCACTATGAGTTGTCAGTCAACTCTGTGTCCAATCAAGTATATCTGACGAGGAGACACTGATATAAATGCTGGAGTATCAATTGTTAACAACTCCCCATCTATTCCACATGATATACTACCTTCAACATATTTGATTCTCACTCTACATACCTGTATTATTAAACAAATTAGAAAAATTTAGTTTTTTGAAAACGATGGTCACATAAAGTTTAAACTTTGCATAAACTAATGATCCAAACAGATTGAAAATGAGGTAGATAAATTATTACCTTAATGTACTCGACAAAGGGAAGTGAGACATGACGACTATATTGCATCAAGATAAGAAACCAAAGCAGCCGGAAAAGACCAATCTTATGCACCAATAATAAATCTAGCAGACCATCATTGTGCTTTGCAGAGGGAGCAAGATTCTGCGTTTTTAGGCATTGCACTGTCTTGCATTGGTGGTTACAGATTATAATTCCAAGAAACAATCCTTTGCTGGACTTCCAATTCCCTTGTTTGTCAATTCCACATCCTTCTATTATTGCTTTACTTGTGCTATCCTTTGTCATTTCACAAAGAGCTGAATCGCTGTCAAAATAATTTCCTTTTTCTACTGCTGGAATGTACTTGACCTCACATTCATAGTATCTCAGATTAAACAGCCTAATCAGCCCAGCAACAAGATATCTCAAAGGACCAAATCTCCGGTACTTGGCAGAAAGTTCAAGCACTGCATTTTGGATACAATTTCAAAACTTGTAATTCAAAAAATTCATTGATAAAGTATGTATGGCTTCAAAATATAGAATGCAGGTCCATGAGCTAAGCACAAAAAGTGGATACTTTTCTTTGATCATAATAAAATAGTGAGGTTCTGAAAGGGGATCTCCAGGAGAGGACAATAAAAGGGAGGTCGACTTATATCCAATGGAAAAGCAATGCGATGAATAGATCGCTAAACTATTGCAGTATTAATCAAGGAAATTCTGAAATTATCTTGAGGTTCAAAAGAGATGACAAGATCATTTACTTCAGCTTTTACTGTTCTAACATTTATACACAGGATGGTAGAAATAATAAAGAAAATGAACAATTTTGTAAATTCCCGCAAAGACTACTAGGTACCTGATCACATGGAAAGTGAATTCCCTATAGAAATGAACTTAACACTGAATCAAAACTAGATGGTTATAGTAAATTAGATCATCTTGTTTACTTCCAATTATAATTGTTTACAAAGTGGGAATACACGCAATTTAAGCATCATTCTAAAGGCTTGGAAACACATAAGCCATATGAAAACATCAATTTTTTTTCAAGGAAAAACTTGTAAGGAAACCCAATGGGGGCTTCCCCACATTCATGGATGGCATCCTTGATAAATCTGTTAGTGTAGACTAGTGTGCCTAACCCAGGGTGATTCAGTGGGCACCTGCTGGCAAGGAGCTAGCTAAATGCCCAACAAAATTAGCAACAACCGGTTGAGTTAACCCCTTGGGGTTTATGAAAACATTCTTATAATACTGCAGTTTGTTAATTGTAAAGGCGAGAATTAGTAGGTGGCAAGTGGCAATGTATCAGATTGCTGGCCTGTCCTGTCTTTGGTCGCTCAGATATTTCTACATTTGTACAAATTTTTCTCTTTAGAATTTTCTGTACAGGTTTTTGTTATGCAGTCACTGAATATCTGCACGATTTGGCTCCAGACCTGCTGAATCATTCTGATGGTTTACTGTTTCAGCAGCAGTCTGCCAATGCCTTGTTACCCACCCAATTGCACTAGGATGGACTTGCAGTTGAGCCGCCAAAGATTGAACATGGATGTGTTCAAAATCAGACTTCAAAAGTCCAGCCAGCCAATATGGCCAACTTTTCTTCTTCTTCTTCTGTATACCGCATTTTCATCCCACATGGGGTATTGTAATAAGATGAATCTGGCATGATGAATTTGTAAAAGGCTCAGACTCCTAAGACTTAATCATGAGTGCATAACTCTAGACTGTTTTTTTTACTTACTAATTATTTCTTGCTTGAATTAATTTTTAAGCAAGTTATAATTTTTGAGTTTTTTCACTCATTTCCTCCAAAGCTGGAGTGTGTAATGATAGTTAGGCCTTAGCTTGGTCTTCTAAGTCTAATGTCTAATGTATATTACCATGCTAGTCATCAATATTGAGTCATATGGAAATTGCGCTAGGCTCCCCCTAGGATTTTTTAATGTTTTCAGTTAATAAAAAATTCCCCACAAAACAGGATATTTTAATTGTAAATAAGTCATAACTTAAAAAAGTGGTACTAGGAGGCATTATATGCCATGGGGGTATTTGTTTTCACACTCAGAATACCCACTTTACCTACGTACCCACTTTGTGAGTGAAATTAGTGATTTTTAATCACTTAAAATGAATTTTACTCACAAAAGTCAAATAAAAGACAAATAAAAGGCAAAAAATCAACAAAGCTATTTTTTGGGAAACATGTCTAGGACATGTTTTGTGTTAACTCACCCTCTCTTGGACTTAACTGATCCTTGTTGGTAATCCATAAGGAGTTATGGGTGAGTTGAATTAGAGTTAGCCTGAGTTTAGAGCATCTACCAAAGAGAGTTGTGCCCCTCTAGAGGAAGACTGCCCACCTTTTGAGAGGTGGTGCATTCTAGAGGAAGGTTGCCCACCTTTTGAGAGGTGGCGCCTTCCCTCTCCATTTCATTCTCACAAGTGGCGACCAAAGGGAGTTAGGAGAGAGGTGGAAGCCCCACCTCTCACACTTGGCAACCCATTTGCTTCCAAGTGGTGTGCCCTCCCTCCTTGGGAAGTGTGTCCCTCTTCCTTTCTATTGGAGCTTTCCCCCATTTGCTTGGCTAGTTGGAGCTTGGGAAGAATTGTTTGTGTATTGTTGTTGTTGATGTTTTGGTAGCTGCGGGAGGTATTAACCTCCATATGTAACCTTTGACTTAGAATAGAATATTCTGGAAGCAACAAAACCATTAAATAGATGTTCAAAAACCCTAGGAGAGAAGTCGGCCTCAAGAGAAATAAAATTAAAGTAATAAACGCATCCAGAAGGAGAAGTCGGCCCCAATCGACTGGACAATTTAGTATAAATAGGCAATTTCCTAGTTCATTTGTAAACACTCACTTAGCAAGTGCGCAAGTCTAGAAGACAACAATTGCAGCTAGAGGTGTGCAAGTCTGGGAGCAGCAGCGGAGGGGGCGCAAATCTGGAGGAGTAGTACAACGATTGTGGGTATTTCTCTTGGAGAAAAGGTATGCTATCCTTGTATGGTTATTGTGTTGCTCCTACAACAGTTGTGGCTAGGGTTTATCTGTTGGTAGGCTTGCCAGAATTATTCTAAGTAAATGTTAAAGTGCTCGGGGGTGGCATGTGTGCCTATGGTTGGGTGACAATAGTGTGATATTGTCTATGGTTAAACGAGCACACCAAAATTTGAACATGGAATTAGAGTTGGTTTCCTTCGTAAAAGTCTAACCGCTGGAAGGAAGATCCTCAGTTTCCCCCATTGTCAAGCTCGTTGAACACTTACTGAACCCATCAAGAAGGTTGCCTAAGTAGGGTGCACCTTTCCCCCGGATTAGATCTCCAAAATTCTAAAATTAAAAATTAGGGTTTCCTCATAAAGCCTTAGGTTTGCAGTGCCAGTTGCTTCGTTCCAGTTGCCGTGACAGTTGCAGCACCAGTTGCAATACCAGTTGTGGTTCCTTTGGACCATTGAAGTTTTTGTGAAATGTTAGGCCTAATTTTTGGTTGTCCTAGTGCACCTTACCCTAGCACATCTCCAACTACCTTCAGATTGCAAGTTGGAGAACTTTGAAGTTTTAGGGTTTGTCATTGCTTTCCGCTGCTGTCGGATGGTGTCGTTGTTTTCCGCTATTGTCGGAGGTATGTACTTGTATATGGTTAAACTGTATCACTGTTTTGAGGGTGATTGCAGGAGAAGGGATTTTTTGTCGAAGCAACAATCGTAGATCCAGAGGGATCTCAGATCCAGCACATTCATAGGAACAACATACTCCAAGTTTGATTGTTTTGATATGCCTTTAGCTGTTATGGAATTATTGTGATCTTATGAACATCTGGTTGTATTTTGATCTATCGAAGTTATGATTATCATACTAACCTCTGGTCAAAGTTAAAGTTATAAGCTGACTTTAGTCAAAAGTATTAGATTGATTAAGGTTGAGATTTTAGAGTTTATTTGCATTATATTCTCTAACTCAGATTTCTATCAAGAAAGCATATTGTCTTAGTACAAGGGACAAGTTGAAGAGAATACTTGTCATCTTGAGTGAAGGAGACTCGGAAGAAAAAAAACAACACTAGTTCTTGAAGATAAGACTCTAGATTCCAGGTTTGATTGATTAAATTGATAAGTTTCCAATTTGCACATATCAAGTTTGATAATTGCTACACTACAAGTAAACACTATAGTTGTGACAACAATCCTTGGAAGGTTCTATTACTGCTAGATACAATGAATACTTGGTAGCATGTGAGTACTATTGATATAAATGCTTATTGTACTTGTTTGCAAGATGAACTAACATCTCCTCTAGGAGATATTTCTTGTTTTGCTTCTAGGTAGGTCACCTTGGTAATGCTATACCATGAAATTGTCTTTTATTCTTGTTAACATAGATATGTTCTTATGAAAATGCTATTATACTTTTTGCTCTTGTTGTTCTTGTTTCTTGCTCTGGGCAGGTCACAGGTGATAACTCTGAGGGGAGCCATAGTGATGGTTGCAGGAGGCAACATATTAGATGGTCTCTAGTTTGAGACATGGAACAGACTACCCAGATAAGAAGTTGTATACTCGACTGCATACATCCATGTACCAAAGAAGAAGAGGACAAAGAAGGGTACTTTTGCGAGATACTGAGTACATATGGAGATTGATTGTAAGGAACATAAGGCTCCAAAGATGGCCAAACAGATCCCTCTAGTTCTATTGATCACTTTTTAGATCATCAGGAAGAGTTAGTAAAGCCAGAAGGGCCTACCCAGAATTATTGTTGTAACCAAGAAGAGACCAACATGGTCCCGTGACACTTTGCAGGATGCAAAGATATATAGCATTGATGAGCCATATCATGAGAAGGAGAAGATGGCTCCACCAGTGGTGAGGCAGGCGACCACACCAAGTACCAACTCAGAAGGAGCTAGAGTTCAAAGGGTTTTCCCAACGAAACAATGAGATGACAGACTTGAACTTGTAGTATTCAACCAACCCTTGGACTCTAGGGTTTTCCCCAGAGGAAACTCAACATCAAAAACATAATCCTCAACTACACCTCTATAGACACAACAAAGTAAAGTAATCGGAGGTGGCTGGGGAAAGTTGTCACAAGGATCAATCTTTAATCAAAGAAGGTCCTTACTCCTATCAAGACCTGAGCACAACGGTGGTTGATAATCATCTTCATGGAAAGAATCCAAGTGCTCAGAGGAGTACTCATCAAAACCCTCAAGGTAAGACAAAATCATCAGGAAAACAAGGTACTAGGTCATCCTTGGTTGTTTGAAAAGTATGGGTAAAATCTCATCTCCTTGTTGCCACTGGTCAAGAGTACCCTGCTATGATAATTGTAAAGGCAACACTTGGAAATGAATCTCAATGTCATAGATGGGATCCACATCATAACCAACTACATCCCACCTACGTCTCCCAACATGTATGAACTCATCAATGTTATCAACCATGTCACTATCTGTATCATAACATGCAGGATTTGAAGCATTCGAGGACTCATTTATCTCCTCCTTATCTCCCTCATAATAAAGTAGAGCATCATCAAAATCTTGGGCAAGAGGGTAACTTATTGTTTCTTCTTGTGCAGGGGCCTTGAGGACTTGGGTTTCTTCGACATGCGTTATTGTTTCATCCTCATGAACTGCCCCTTCATCTATAATGTACAGCAGGGAAGATCTACTTCTTTCAGGGATTCCATTCCTCCTTCAATCTCTGAATCATGGAACAAGGTATCATCAACATCCAGAAAAGGAAAGCAACTAACCTCATCGTCTTGTTGTTGTGCAGGGAGGAAAGGTTCGTGGATGGTTTTGTCAGAGGGAGGAGCACAGGTTGATACTTCATCATTTTGCTTAGGTTCCAGCTCCTCAACCATGTCTTCATTCTGCTGGTTAAAAACTTGTTCCCTTCTTTCTTGTGAATCAGCAATAAAGGCTTCAAGGGAAACTAGTTTTTTCAAACTGAGAGTGTCTGAGGTATCCTCAGGGTCATTGATTTTGGTCCCTAGAGAGGAAATGTGTTTTCCTTTGGAAAAGGAGAGATTTACCTCGATTCGCATGGCCATGTTGTGAGCTTTTGCGAGTGTTTTTGGGCCCTTTTTATTGAGGAGGAAGCTCACATGCCCTACGAGTGCATTGGTATAGAGATACACAAGGTACTTGTCTTCAAGACAATGGCTTCTAGGAATCTGGTATAGCAACATCTAAAACCTAACCCCGAAAGCTCTGACAGTCTCATCCTCAGTTTGTCTTATGTATTCGAGTCCTTTAAGTAATAATTGGATATCTTCCAATTTCATGCCCCAACTCATGAGAAAGGTTTCTTCTAACTGGTCCATGGATGCGATGCTAGCAGCTGGAAGATTATCATACAATCTTCTAGCATTTCCATGCAGAGTGGTAGAGAAGACTTTCATTACCAAGTCTTCAGCATCATCACTAACAGGATGGAGCTGAAAGAAAGCCCAAAAATTACTCATGTGATAGTCGGGTCTTTCTCCATCACTACCAGTGAATCTAGGGAGCCATTTTTCATACTTCGGGGGCATTTGTCTAGGGTATCCCAGGATTTTATTCATGTCTAAAGGCTTGTAGTTTCCCGGATCCCATTGTGAAGTCATAGTTGGCTTTGTTATCAGTGGAGTCACAAGATAATTTTCTTGAAATTATCAAAGAAATAAGGGAATCACCCTGTTGACCACTCATTTAGCACAGGTGGTCAACTCATGTGCCATGAAGAGATGCATCATCAGATGCCATGTTTTCAAAGACTTTTGGTCCTACTGGGCAGTGTTTGGCCCCAACACTTTATTTTGTAACTAGAATTTTTGCACCCCTACGTGGGTTAATAATGTAATAGGTCTGCATGAGATATGTCTAGGTCAGTTACCTTGGGATCGGTTCATTGGGAGAGTTCCTTTCACCGAGGGTATTTTATCCTCAGGTTATCAATTGGGATTTTCAGCCTTATTGATTTCCCTTGAGTTTTTCCCTCACACTTGCAGTAAGTCCTCCAAAGTGATGAACAACGTTCTAGTGGGCTTATGTTTTGGTAACTATTATAGGGAATCATTGTAAATGACCATGCAAGACATCTTAGAAAGTTTTGCGGAATTTCGTCGAGTCTAGGTCAGTTTTTTTTTAATTAATTAATTTTAAATTAAATTTCCCTAAGTTTGGAGGTTTAATTATTTAATTAATTAATTATTCTTGAGCAATAATTGTAAAAACTAGGTCCTTGGACTTTTGATAGGGGTATTTGTGCTCAAAAGAAATGGAATAGCACCCCCTACATCCATGGACCAAGTTTCAGCTCAGTCGGACAACTTTAGCCATGGGTTAGTCCACCCAGAGTGTCAGTCAGTCTAAAACAACAATTTTAATTGCTAAAGTCCAAACATGACAAAAATGTAAAGTTGTAATAATGAGTTAGAGGATGTGAAAAGGTGGAATGATGGTTAGAGAGAGCCTACCTAAGCATAACATGACCCTCCCAACCTTTTCCAACCTTGTTTAACCCTTTTCCACTTCTCCTCAATAAAAAGTTACGCCCCCCTAGGGGGATTGACGTTTTTCCTAGTACGGAACGTTGTAACTTGGTTTTAAGTGTGTGGGGGGCTCCCCTCTCACATGCTTTACCCTCATTTACCCCCCACGTCCCCTTCTAGAGTGTTCTCACACTCCAAATCTCACATCTCACCCTCCATTTCATTCCCCCATCCCAAGAGGTGCGCCCTCCA
>JASDQU010096299.1:6591-18826 GCA_032191745.1 Picea mariana | reverse complement strand
CAAAAGGATTCATGCATGTATGGTATGAAGTGTTGTACCACCATTCAGCTAGGGGTAGCCATTAAGCCCACTGATTTTGATTTTACGATGAAAAACACCTCAAATATGTTTCCAAACACTTGTTGGTGGCTTCAGTTTGACCATCAGTCTGGGGATGATAAGTTGTGCTGAGATGCAATTGGGTGCCTTGTAGCTTGAAAAGTTCTTGCCAAAAATTGCTGGTGAAAATTGGGTCGCGATCAGAAACGATAGAATGTGGCATGCAATGAAGCTTGAAGACCTGATCCATGAAAATTTGAGCCATAGTGGATGTTGTAAATGGGTATTGAAGAGCACAGAAATGAGCATACTTGGAAAGGCAATCAACAACCACCATGATGACTGATTTATTTCTCGATTTGGGTAAGCTAGTAATAAAATCCATAGAGATATCCCTCCAAATAGCAGGTGGAATCAGAAGCAATTGTAGTGTGCCAGGAGATTTGATTGTTTCTCCCTTGTTGCATTGACAAACATCACATTCAACAACAAAATTACGAACATCTTGTTTCATACCATCCCAGACAAAAGAATGTTTGACCCTGTCATAGGTTTGGTAAACCCGGAGTGCCCAACTATGGGTGTAGCATGAAGCTCAAAAAGTACTGTGGATTTAAGTTTTGATTGTTTACTTAAATACAAACAACATTTTTATCGAAGCTCATCATGGAGCCAAGAGTACCGTAGGGGAACCTAAGCATTGGACTGCAATTTTTGTATCAGATGCAAACTTTTGGGATCGTGTAGCCATTCCTGGCGAACAGCTTGGAGCCAATCTGGTACAATGAAGGAGAGAGAAAAAAGGGATCCTTCATCTTCATATTTTCGGGAAAGTGCATTCGCAACCACATTGTCTTTGTCTTTCTTTTAAATGATCTCATAATCATATTCAAAGAGCTTAGTCACCCATTTTTGTTGCTCTGAGGAGGAAATACATTGTTCCATAAAATACTTGAGGCTTTGATGATCTGTCTTAATTTGGAAGTGTTGCCCCAATAGATAAAGGTGCCACAGATCAACGACATGCAAAATAGCCAACGTTTCCTTTTCATAGATTGATTTGCCCAGATTTCGTTCAGACAGTTGCTTGCTGGTAAAGGCCAAAGGCCAACCCTCTTGCATAAGGACAACACTAATTCATTTCCCTAAAGCATCACATTCCAAGACAAAGGTCTTTGTGAAATCAGGAAGGGCAGGGGCTGGAGTTGTGCACATGGCATATTCAAGGTTTGAAAAGCTTCAGCAGTTGCTGGAATCCAAGTAAAAGAGTTATTTTTTAGGAGTGCAGTGAGAGGTGCTGCAATCTTTCCATAATTCTTAACAAACTTGCGATAATAACCTATTAAGCCCAGAAATCCCCACAAGCTTTTGAGAGTCTTTGGGTGAGGCCAGTCTTGCATAGCTTCAATCTTTTTAGGATCCACTCTGACGTCATCCTTGCCAACCAGATGACCCAAGTACTCGAATTCTGAGGTGCCAAAAGCACATTTAGACTGTTTCAAGAAAAGTTGGTGCTGAGAGAGTAGATGGAGAACTCAATCCACATGAGAAAGATGGTCTTTCTAGGTTTTTCTATAGATGAGGATATCATCAAAGAAAACTAAGACAAAATGATGGAGAAAAGGATGGAAGACATGATTCATGAGGCTTTGGAAGGTGGAGGGGGCATTACACAAGCCAAAGGGAATGAACAAAAAATCATAGTGGCCTTCATGAGTTCTAAAGGCAGTCTTAGGAATGTTTGCATCTTTCATATGTATCTGGTGGTAGCCAGAATGAAGATCAAGTTTAGTAAAGAACTTGGCACCACTCAATTCATCCAAGAGGTCATCAATGACAGGAATGGGAAATTTGACTTCAATGGTGAGTTTGTTGAGGGAACGGAAGTCATGACACATTCATCAAGAACCTTCTTTCTTCAGGACCATGACCATAGGAGAAGAGTATGGGCTCATACTAGGGTGGATAACGCCTGTGTTAAGGAGTTCCTGAACCATTTTCTCAATTTCATTTTTTGGGGAAAAAGGGTGACGATAGGGACGGATATTGGGAGGAAGGCTTCCTAGTACAAGGGGAATGGAATGATCATGAACACCATGGGAAGGAGGGAGTCCCTGGGGAGTGGAAAAGACCATTTGATATTTAGAGAGGATGGATTGGAGGTCTTGTGGCACCGAGGGTGTCTCAGTTGCTTGTATGGCATGGAGTTGGGAAATAACACCAGAATGACCTTTTTTGAGCATCTTTTCCATGTGATGAGAACTAATAATCTCAGGTGAACCGACTGTGATTCCTTGGAAATTATATTGGTGGCTCATCTGGTCGAATTGCATGGTTAATTCCTTAAAATCCATGAGAATGGGACCCAAAGTCCTTATCTAGTCTGCACCCAACACAATGTCACAATCGCCCATGTCGATAGAAAACATATGAGATTTCAGGTGGTAGTCACCAATTTGGAGACACACATTTTCACAATGCCCTCCACATTTCATGGAGCCACCATTGGCAATCATGATTTGGAAATTATTGACTGCATGGATATAGCAATGAGTTTCTTGGGCAATGTGAGGATGAATAAAATTATGGGTGCTTCCACTATCAACCAGAATGATGACCTTTCGATGCTTGATGTAACCGATTAGCTTGAGGGTTTGGGGAGCAGAGAAGCCAATGAGAGCATTTAGGGAAATGACCGGTTCTACTTCGGAAGGGTCTAAGGGAGGGGCTATGTTAGTGGTTTAAAGTGACTCAGACACAAGGGGAGTTTCAACATCAACTTCAGAAATAACCTCCAAGATGGCCATAAAAAGCTTTTGTTCCTTACACTAGTGGCCGGGAAAATATTTTTCATCACAATTATAACAAAGACCTTTGAGTTGGCATTCAGCCATTTCGGCCCTGATCAATTTTTGGATCTTTAGTGGAGCAGAGGGAGTAGTGGGATTTAATGGTTTAGTGCGAGGAATAAAGGAGGGTTTCCGGTTTTGAGAAGATACAACCTATTGTGCTTCTTTATCTCTTTTAGTAGCCTCCACCAAACTCTAAGGCCGATCCATGAGGACATGGGCACGAATCTCATCTTTGAGGCCACCGATAAAACATTCATGGAAAAAGGCATCAGACATGCCCTCTGTCCGAAAATCCAGGCGCTCAAAAGCAGCTATAAAGTCTTCCACTATTCCGGATTGTTTCAACTTTGTCAAATGACCTAAATGGTTGGTGTCCATGTCAGAGCGTTCATAAAGATTTGCCACAAAGTGTGTCCAAGCAGTATACCCTTGACGAACAGTTTTTCTCCATTGCCAACGTTCTTGATCTAGATGGAGAACACCATACTGGAGTTTGGCCAAATCATATGTAATGTCGTATAAAGAGAAATAATGTTCCATTTGGGTTACCGAACTAGTGGGATCCAAGCCATCAAATTTTGTCACATCCACCCACGGAAGGCGTAGGTCACGCTGAAAGTAATGGGGCAGAAAATTATGGGAATGAGAAGGAAGTTTCATCTTTAGTATGTGGAGGTGGGTTAGATAAAGGGTTATTAGTAGGGGTGCAGATCATCGAGACGACAGATTCAAGCTAGGTAGTCATGTCTTGTTTGAGTTCCTTGATTAAGGGGGCAATGGAGGACTGCATGGTTGTATTGATGGCAACAACATTGGCACTGAGTTGTTTCACTTCTTGTTGGGTCTCTGTGAAATTACATTGCAAGGTATTGAAGCGAGCTTCCAAGTCTTGGCTAAGGGTATGGGCCATGATGATGAGGGAACCGAAATGGGGCGGGTGGGGTCAAAAATTTTGCTGAAAATGATATGTATGAATGTGATAAGGGTGAAGAGATAAATCCAATGGAATAGGTCTCAAATAATGGTGCAAAAATTTCCAGACTTTTTTTTTTTTTTACAAGAGCGGAGTTATACTCCGGTTTGAATAATACAACAGTGATGAAATGCCCAAATGCTTAATCAGGAATAAATGTGTAGTGATTTGGCAACCCGAACGCAGTTGTGCGACAATAAATCTTTTCTGTTTTAATATTTTTGTTTATGTCCCCAAGGGTTAGGTATTCAAGGGTTCTACAAATAGGGTTTGCCCTATGCTATAGCTCTCTGATATACGTGCAGGGCCCAATAGTAGTACTCGGCCCAATATCTCAGGGCACCAACTAAGGAGGCTAGATCGTGCCCTTAGTCGTACTACTTGACTACCCAGTTACTAGAGAGTATATTCCCGAGTGTTGTTCTCGGTGGCACTATAACAATCAAGTGGTCGATCGGTTTATCTAAAGAGGGCTTCAGGAAATCTAGGTCGATCCATAGACAGGTTCTGTCTGATGCGCTACCACTCAAAGGGGTACCAACATGGGTTACAAGGGTGGCCAACAGATGTGCGCTTAAGTACCACTTGTATTTCCTGCGTGTATGAATCCCTCAACCGCGGGTTTATGCGCGCAACAACAGATCTTTGTGGCTTAAAGACGTTGGAATACATCACTACCCTGAAAAAAAATTTAACCCACAATTTCTGCCGAGGAAAGTGCTCTGATACCACTTGTAATATTCCAAATATAAAAAGTATGCAGAACAGAAATAAAATTCTAGAAATGGTAGATGAACAACAATATAACTAGAATAACACCAGAGTAATACTGAAATGATAATAGAATAACACCATAAAGAACACTTCGATTACTGAGAGAAACGTTCACCGGCCTCTTCGAGGAGGCAACCTCTAGTCAAGTAGATCTCTATTACAATAATATCCAAGCTAGGGTTCTCATACCCCCGACTCCTATTTATACTAAATATGTCTATCAAAAGAACCATCTAGAGGAAGATCCTTCTAGAAGCGGAAGCTTCTATAAGGTCTTCTTACATTCGATTTATTCTATTTTATTGCAAGGCCTTATTAATATTGACCTTTATTACATCCGAATATATTGTTCTACCTACGTGAGGGTTAGGTCCCTAACATTCTATTGCACCTCAAGAGATTTGATCCCTCTCGACACTTCGTAGAACCAGAGTTAAGATGAGTCTATACTGGTTACTATTCCAGTGCGAAATCATAAAAATGAACCGTGAAAAACCTAGGTTTCTAGGCGATTAAATATCTACTACCCCATTGTAGAAACAAAAATCATGAAAATTGAAAAAAATAAAAAAACTTATGACCCACAAGTAGCTTCTAGATTCAACCAACTGACAATTCACATGTAGCAAGAAATACAATATATTGAAATACACAACAAATTGTACTAAAATTGCAGCTTAACAAAATGCAGGTATGCATTTTTTGAAAGCAAAGAGATGGATGGAAAAGGTGAAATATTTACCAAGAAGAAACTTACTTTGGCCAGGATTGCACTCGGACAGAAGCTGGGGAGATGATGCAGAGATGTTGATGGTTTGAGTTGTGTTAAGATCCGTAGAGGGTGCAGTTTTTTAAGGAAAATAATTACATCCTTACATAACTAGTTAATTAGTTAGTTTACCATTACATGAGTTGGTAACTCCGTAGCTTCTTGTAACTATATTGTGTAACTCTACATGTTCATATTAATAGAATGCACATCAACAATGTAGGGTGTTGTATCAATTTTCTCTCTTCTTAATCTTTTCATGGTATCAGAGCGGGTCTGGGCCTCATTCCATCACTAGAGGGCCTAGGGACCCAGGGATATGGAAGTCACTCCCGTTGAAAGAAGAGAAACCAATCTTGAAACTGTAGTTGTATAGAAGATGAAGAACAATCATTGTTATGTGATGGAAGAAGTTGTCTGTCCGAATACGCAAAAGATATGAAGTCATTGAATTCCTGAGTTGAAAAATTCAGCTAGAATAAACACTTGTGCAAGACGAGAGCAAGTCAAGGCATCCTATGTGCTAGGCAAGTCATAACAGAGAAATGTGTAACCTACAAGCAAGATAAGTCTAAATGTTTGGTAAGAAGTTGCTTGAAGTTGTCCTCCCATTTCAATCATATATTTTTCAATATATATTTTAGTTGAATATATATTGGAATATCCGCCCATCACACATATAGTTGAATATATTTGTTGACAAACAGATTCAAGTGGAATCACATTTTAGTGTTATATATATATATATATATATATATATATATATTGGAAAAACCGCATTAAAAGTTGAGAGAAGTGAGTTTTAATTTTAAAGGATTATTATTGATGTAAGAAGCAGTGAAGAAGCAACAAAACTCTCCATTTACTTTTAATGAAAGTAATTATTTTATTTTTAAAGGTGGTAATATAAAAATAAGTTTTGTTACTAAAGTCTTTGGAAATATTATTATAATATTTATATTGAGATTCATTATCTCAATATGAAGGTGATGTTATTTTGTTAGAATTCGCGACTCTAACAAATGACAGGAGAATATGGAAATCCAAGACAAAGGTAAATTCAAGAGGAAAAAACATGGTGATAAGATTTATTTTGGCATTTATAAAAAAAAATTGTAAAGAGATAAGAAAGTTCAGTGAATCGAAGAAGCAGATTCAAGCCAGGCGAGCAGAGCTATTAGATGAAGAAGAGTCGCCATGAAGCGAAAATTGAAGATCGAGGCTTCCAGGGAGAAGAAGCCACAAGACAAGAGTATTTCCTCTTCTAGTGTTGAAGAGCAAGTATCGTTGACGCTAAGCCATTTTATGGAAAATGTTTCCGCATTATTGAGAAGTAAAAATTGCATGTAGAAAAACTCACCCCGAGAAAGAAAGGAAACCAAAAGGCCAGGAAGAAGAAAGATGGGTAGAGACATAAAGAAAAAGTGGAGAAGAGAATGCAATAAAATACAACTAAAGTTTGGTTAAATTTTTGGTTTTTTTATTCACTAGCAAATATAAGAAGAAATGAATTGTTCTATTTTAAGGGGTGCATGTTTGATTGTACTCAACACCCCAATAGACATTCTAGTAAGTTTTTTGGTCTAAGTTTTTTTCTGCCAGTTGTAAGAAGTTGTAAACCTTGCCATAGGCAACTTGTATTCCCCAAATGTTTTGTAAGCCCTGATTGAGTCAGGCCTACATAGGTTAGTGTGTGAACATGTCACATGTATCCCTGGTTTCGAGCAGCCTGAAGCATTTGCCATGGGAGAGATGATACATCAAGCTGTGGAATTGAGCAACCTAAAGCATTGGCCATGGGAGAGATGATACATCAAGCTGTGGAATTAACCACTAGGTAGGTATGTGGGTGTTAGTAGGTGTACTTGTATCTAAGCTTAATTTTGAATCAAAGAAATTCAATTTTCGATTAACAAGCGGGGACTGTGAGATAGATTAATCTCAGAGTTGGTTGGGACTAAGTTATGTTTAAGGGAGAGTGTGGGGAGTGTCAAGTCATGATTAAGAATGGATCCTTCCATAACTATACATGTTCATATTAATAGAATACACATCAATAGTGTAGAGTGTTGCATCAGTTATGTCTCTGCTTAATATTTTTAGAGTAGACATCTAGAGAAGAATGAATGTCCCAGCCAACAAATTATAACCTTCATATTATTTTGGAAATTCATCTCAACCCTCCCTAGTCCCCTCTCACATTTGGCTTTGCAAGTCTTCCAAGGTGGTCTCTTCTCAAATTCAATTCTTCCTTTCCTAATTTTTATATTAAAAAATTGCATATTTTTCCTTTTCTTATTTCTATATTAACAAATACAAATTGCATTTTTTTTTCCTTTTCTAATTTTTATATTAACAAATTGCATTGATTAATGAACGCAGACTGCAACAAGCCAAGGCCAAGAGAATTGCAGACGTAGAAAAAGACGATTGGATGGGTTGGTTTACCATCACAATGAACACTTTTCATCCTTGTGTTAAATATAACTACACACCTTTCCATAATTAGACCAGCTTCTCTCAAATCATGTTTAATTATATTAGACAATCTTTGCTAAAGGTTAAACAAATAGAGGAACCTTTATTGGAATCCTGTTTACCAGACAATCTTAGCTGAAGCTTAAACTATTAGAGGAATCTTTACTGGAATTAGACGATGAATCTTTGATGTAATCCTGTTTACTAGACTATCTATCTTTGCAAAAGCTTAAAAATTTAGGGAAAAACGTAGCAAGCAACACTTTCAATGGAAGCATAAGAATGAAATTTGATAAAATTCTTTAATAGCTCCTTTACACAAGAGGAAGAGCGAACTACTATTCAGTTCCATGGAATTCTTGGTAACAAGTAACCAAACAAACAAATACTTACTCTGTATTCTCATGATAGAATTAACTGAGAACTCCTTCTGGTATATATAATTTATTTATTGTTTTGATGCTTGCAGATGGTTTGTCACAACCTCTTAGCTACCGGGGAGAACAGTTAACAAGATCAAGAATGTTTGTATGATACAACTGGATCTGCAATTAGAAGAGAATATATAATTAACACTCGAACTAGCCCGAATGCTTGATTAGATGTTGCTTCAATGGGTTCAAATGCAACTGTATAGCAACACAGTAACCAGTATCCCCGTCATCTATCTGTCCAATTTCAGTTCAAGAACTAGGAGCGAATCCAGTTGATTCAGTAAAATAATCAACCCCAGGCATGTATTTAAGGACAAATACAGATTCAGTAGATCCAATTCTAGATTCACATGGTTTTAAGGACAAATGCAGATTCAGTAGATCCAATTCTAGATTCGCATATTTTCAACAGCACCCTGTTCACCATGGCCAAATTAGATTGCGAGAATTACTGGAGCAATATATCATTTATTGCTTATGCATCTCGTTCTTCAGGTAATTTTCTATCTTTCATATAATGGAATTAAATTGGGTTCTGTTAAGTTTTGTAGGCAGTGTAAGTTAAGTTTTGCAAGAGTTGGTGCAAGTTACGTTTTGCAGGCCGTGGAGCATGAAGCGGTGGCTCCATGCAGCTTGCTGAGTGGACCACCCTTCATGCTAAAGATGTGGCAAGGCTCCAGGCACCTTCAAACATGCACTGCAATGTGTGCAGCTTCAGACATCCATTGCAGTGTGTGAAAGATGTGGCAATATGGTTCTGTAATTTGATCAAGAAATAATGACAAACCCACAGTTTAAATAATGACAAACCCACAGTTCAGTCAATGAAATAATTTAGTTTCTGTTATTTGAAAAATAATGACAAACCCACTTTTCAGTCCATGAAATAATTTAGTTTCTGTTATTTTTAAAATAAATTTAAATGAATGACAATTATGGAAAAAATAACAAACCAAATTAACAATCACTTAAATTTATAATTAATGGATCAATGGCAAATTTTATTTTTTGAATTTAAAAAATATAAAAATATGTTAAAAATGATTAAAAAACCAATTTAATAATCACATACAAACAAACAAAAAACATTCTTGACAGGGAATTTAAAAAAAAACTACAGACATGCCAAAATGCACCAATTACGACACCAAAAGGCACTCACTAAATAATAGTAAGAACAAAATGAAAGCTACTCCTATAGTCCATGAGGAAGCAGACACATGAACTTAAAAAAGAAGACAATAGTGCATGAGGAAGTAGACACATGGACTAAAAAGGGAAGACAATGGATTACCAATGAAAATGCACCAATTAATACAGCAAAAGGCACTCACTAAATAATAGTCACTACAAAATGAAAAGCTGCTATAGTCCATGAGTAGGCAGGAGCACATGGACTAAATAATCATTACAAAATGAAAAGCTGCTATAGTCCATGAGTAGGGAGGAACACATGGAATAAAAAGGGATGACAATGGACCACAAATGAAAGAGACTTTTTTTGCTTCAAAGTATCCTTTTCATACGCATGTTTAAAGAACTATTTCCTAACAAAATCTTCAAGATATAATTCATGAGGAGGTAGGGATACATGGACTAAAAAGGAAAGAAAATGGGTTACAAATGAAAGAGACATTTCATATCTTCAAAATATCCTTTTCATACTTATGATCAAAGAACTATTTCTTAACAAGATCTTCAAAGAGACATTTCATATCTTCAAAATATCATTTTCATACTTATGATCAAAAAACTATTTCTTAACAAGATCTTCAAAGTATCCTCTTCATACCCATGCTCAAAGAACTATTTCCTAACAAGATATTTTCTTATAGTCCATGCCTCTTTATACCCATGTTCAAAGAACTATTTCCTAACAAGATCCTCTCATATAGTACATGAAGAAGAGGCTGGGATGCAAGGACTAAAAAAGAAAGAAAATGGACTACAAATGAAAGAGACCTTTTTTTTGTCTCACAGTCCTTTTCATACTCATGCTCAAAGAACTATTTTCCTAACCAAAACTATTTTCCTAGCAAACTTCATACTCATGCTCAAAGAACTATTTTCCTAACCAAAACTATTTTTCTAACAAAATCTTCATACAACAAATATTTATACTTATGCTCAACGAACTATATTCATACTCATGCTCAAAAAACTATTTTCATAACAAAATCTTCATTCAACAAAGAAACATACAACAAATATTAAGAAACAAAATCTCATACTCATACTCAAAGAACTATTTTTCTAACAAAATCTTCCTTCAACAAATATTAAGAAACAAAATCTCATTGATAAATCAACTAATTTATTGAAAAGTCTAATGATAGTAGATATTGAAAATGGGAAAGTCTTATGAATATAATAGTGAAATGGAGATTATATAATTCCTCGGTGTTATTCATTAAGAACTTGAGCATATTTCAAAAACCAAAAAGTCTAACTTAGAGATTATATAAGCATATTTCAAAAACCAACGAGTCCAACTTAGATAGAGATTATATGAACTATATTGAGTGCACAACGATGGATACAATTATAAAAATGGAGCAATTGTTAGCTCACTTTTTATCAAGTGCATTTCTGAAGGTGATATGAACTCATATGAATAATATAATTATTAAGATATATTTAATTAAAAATATGCTTACTGTGTTATAAATATGTTATTAATTTCATAAAAAAAAATTGTTTTTTTTATAAATTGAAAACTAAAATTAAATATATTTATACCAATTTCTATATATTTGTAATTCACATGTATAAAATCTCTATTGCTAAAATAAATACTTTTATTGGACAATAATAATATCCTTTATAAATTAAAATTATAGTTTGCACTTAAAATGCCCAAAAGCCAAAGCAAATATATGTTGCAGAAAGGAACCTCTTCTCTACTCAAAATAAGAGCAAATACAAAACAAATAGAAAACCCTGACAATGGCTGCCCTAAAGGCCACCATCTGCCCCTTCAAACTCTAGGGTTTTGCCACTGATCATCAGAGACAAGCGATATACGCAACGATACAGGCAAAAAACGATGCAGCCATTGCAGGAACGAAGGACAGGGGAGCTCCTCCRGCCTCCATTCCAGGGGAAGGAGCAAACGCCTCCTCTGTCGCAGAGGACACAACGAACATGGCGGATATGATCAGAAGAATCACAGATGCAACTGTAAATCTGACGGACTCCATTGAATGCGAACCTAGACCGCTTCGATTCCTGCTAAGATCAGATGTCCAGATTTAAAAGGAGAAAAGAAAAAAATACTTACAAACAAAGAAATGTGCAGAATCGATCCTCAGGGCTTACCTCAAGCAATGGAGATCACAGAACAGCAGCGGGCGTCGGGCGATGAGCGATGGAAGCGAAGGCAAATATATAAAAGGTGAGGCGACACCGTGTGAAGACAAATAGCCTGGAAGATGCTTTTAACGTTGTTTACCGCCCGCCTTACAGATGGATGTGAACGAGTATGCCGAGGAATCCGGCTGCCTGTGTATAGTAACTGTGAGGCAAAAAGCACGGACAGGTAAGTTTTTCGGGATTCAAATTCGCTGCATTGTGATTCGTACCCGCGACCCGGATTTAGTGCCGCATAAACTTTAGAAAATACCAATGTTATGGCTTTATTATTTGTTATATACCAAAAATATGATAAATCCTCTGATTTCTTTGATTTCCAATGTTTATTTTGCACTTGGAAATGTTTTCTTTCTAAACAATTATTTTCTGAGAATAGAATCACTGCCCTAAATTTAAATGTTTCTTTGCCGTTAACTATAGAATCATATTCTGAGAATAGAATCACTCTTTTAACATGGATATGTTCCATCAATAAATTAAAAGGAAACATTATGAATATATTCAAGTTGTCTTACTCAACAAACTTCAAAAATTTAACAAAGGC
>JASDQU010096298.1:0-21689 GCA_032191745.1 Picea mariana | reverse complement strand
CAAATTTGTACTGGTTTTTATTGACGATATATTAATTTACTCCAAGAATAGAGAGGAACATGAGGAACATCTTAGACTTGTGCTTCAAGTGCTAAGAGAACATCAGCTCTATGCCAAATTTAGCAAGTGCGACTTTTTCCAGAAGCAAATACATTACTTGGGCCATGTCATATCTAAAAAGGGAGTAGCAGTAGATCCTAACAAGATCAGGTCTATCATGGAATGGCCTACCCCAAAGGACGTTTCGGATATCAGATCCTTTATGGGCTTAGCAGGATACTATAGGAGATTTATAAAAGGATTCTCCAAGATTGGTTGTCCAATCACTGCCCTCCAGAAGAAGGGAGCTAAATTCACGTGGACACAAGAATGTGAAGAAAGATTTCAATCCCTGAAACACCTTCTGACCCATGCACCCGTGCTGAAGATCGTTGATCCCGAAAACGACTTCCTCCTGTGCACAAATGCCTATAAGGAAGGGCTCGGAGGAGTCCTTATGCAAGGAGGAAGTGTAGTCTACTATGAATCCCGAAAATTGAATGAGCAAGAAGTCAACTATGTGACCCATGATCTAGAGCTGGCCGCCATAGTGCACGCCTTAAAAATGTGGAGACATTACCTCCTGGGAAGGAAATTTGTACTTATGACAGACCACTGTGGATTGCGATATCTGTTTGACCAACCAAAGCTCAATGCCAAACAAGCTAGGTGGATGGCCCTCCTTAGTGAGTTTGATTTTGAAATCAAACATGTTAAAAGGAAAATAAGGTGGTCGATGCCCTTAGCAGAAGTATGAAAACAATTCACCTGGCAACAGTGAGCACCTGCGAGACGAATGTTAAAGAAAGAGTCAGAAATGCACAAGAAACAAACACATTCTTCCAGACCGTGACCTCGTACCTGGAGCAAGAACCCACAGGAATAAAGTATGAAGGCTACCAGATGATAGATGGAGGTCTGCTAACTTACAGAAACAGATTGTATATTCTAGATTGTGACGACTTGAAGAGGTTCATAATGGATGAACTACATAAAAGACCATATACTGGTCACCCGGAATATCAAAAGATGATCACGGCCACTAGGAAACAATTCTATTGGCCTGGGTTAAAGAAAGACATAGCTAACTATTTAGCTAAGTGCCTAGAATGCCAACAGGTTAAAGCAGAACACCGGCACCCAGTAGGATTTTTACAACCTCTACCAATCCCGGAATGGAAGTGGGAAACCATTTCCATGGACTTCATCACTGGATTACCAACATCAACCAAACAGAATGATGCCATCATGGTAGTGGTGGATAAATTGAGCAAGTCCGCCCATTTTATCCCCGTCAAATCGACTTGCAAGGCAATAGATATCGTCAGCATATTCATGAAAGAGATATTCAGACTACATGGTATGCCTAAAGAGATCGTGTCTGACAGAGACACGAAGTTTACTTCCAACTTTTGGAAATCCTTGATGGTTGGTCTGGAGACCAAATCATTGTTTAGCACAGCCTATCATCCTCAAACCGATGGACAAACGGAAAGAGTGAACCAAATATTAGAATACATGCTAAGAATGCATGTAATGCATCAACCCAATAAGTGGGAAGATTACCTGCCACTGGTGGAATTCGCCTACAACAACGGCTACCAAGAATCCCTGAAGACGATTCCTTTCGAAGTCCTCTATGGTAGACCGTGCAACACTCCAATCAGTTGGAGTAATCCCGTAAACAGAATTACTATTGGACTCAACATGCTGAAAGAAATGGAACAACAAGTGATTCAGATAAAACAGAATATGAAGGTCGCTCAGAACAGAAAGAAAAGTTACGCCGAACGAAAGAGAACTCCAAGAGAATTCAAGACGGGAGACCACGTATATCTTAGAGTTAGGCCCAGGAAGCGTTCCCTGAGGATGGGAGCTTGTGCCAAGTTGGCACCTCGATATTGTAGACCCTTTCAAGTTCTAGATAGAGTGGGACATGTAGCCTATAGGCTAGCACTTCCTCCCACAATAAAAGAACATAATGTTTTCCATGTTTCATTATTGAAGAAATATGTACATGATTCTAATCATATAATTGACTAGTCTGTGATCCAGGTGGAACCGGAAGGAGAATTCCTGCCAGAACCTCAATGCATACTGGACAGAAAGGAAACCCCACTCAGGATCCGAACCATTGCACAGGTCAACGTGCAGTGGAAACATTTTGGCCCAGATGAGGTTACCTGGGAAATGGAAGATGCCATGAAACAGGCATATCCGATTTTGTTTACTTCTGTACATACACGTCATATTGATAAATATAACATCGAGGACGATGTTCCTTTAAGGGGGAGGGAATTGTAACACCCTGTTTCCCCCGGTCTGTAAAAATAACTATATTGACCAAGAACTATGGCAAACTCAAAGACGCGAATGTTTGATTTGACGGACCTTTTTATAAAAGGTCGATGAATGTAAATTATGTTATGAATATGTGTTGCATGGTTGTTGAGAGGGGGATGTGCTAAAAGAGACCACGATGGCTAATGAGAGGTGGTGGAAGGGACCTGGAATGGTTGCGTTAACTTCCACCGAGCCAATACCGTACTGGTTTTACTTGCTCAAAAACCAAAGCAACTCTCTGACCCCGGAATGGATTTCCCGTTAGATTGGTAGGTGGGGAGGCTCCTCAAGAGTTAATGAGGGGATGGGGGTGAACCGCCCATCCGTAACAGCTCCCAGACCTGACCGCGAACAGGGAAATTCGTGCCACACGCAATATTGCAAAGAAAAGGCAAGAGAGGAAGTGTGGTAAGGGGGGGAGAGAAGAGAGGAGAACGCGCGCGACAGGGATCGCGGGCAAGAACTGGAGAAACTCCGGAAACACAGGGAGTTCTGAACAGAGGAGAAGGAGAGTAACCTTCGTCCTTGACTTCCGTTGAGCCGGAAGTAGAAAATTGAACCTCAAGCATCGTGGTCTAGCTCGGGGGTGGCTAGTGGTAAATCCGTTTGGAGTCACTAAGCCTACGGTTGGGTGGAAACGAGCACCCCTCTCAGCAATCGTGTCACACCTGGTGTTTTCTAATAAGTGTTTATATCTTGTATCTTGAATTGAATATCCTGGAACGCATGCTCATGTTTGTACACTCATAAATGGTTTCTGTATAGAAGTGTTTGCCTGGTGTTTTGATCAAAAATAGTGGATGCATGCTTATACTTATATGACCATAATTGGTTTATATATAGAATGAACAAGTTCAGATTACAAGTCCGTTCCCTAGAGATTTGTCCCATTTACTTGACTCACGCTATGCCCTGGTTTGATTTCCCCGAAGGCACCTCCTTCCGGGATGTTCCCTTGCATTTCAGAGCCAGAGTGAGTTCCTTGAAAAGACTACCGTTTTAGTAAACCCACGAGTTTACTTCACCCCTATCATAGAAGTTCATAGCTCGGTGATTTAGGAAGGTTTTTCAGTCTGGTCACCAAGCCTAGGGATAATTACCCAAGAACCCGCTGAAGGATCATGTGATCTGAGTCTGGAAACCTTGTACAAGAGAGAGTGGTTCTCTCAGGTTTTGGTGTTTCGGCGTTTTGGCACCCGGGAAACCCAAGGGCAAGTTCCCTTGTATTCGCCAGTCACGAAATCCCGATATGCGAAACCCCGAAATGGTTTAACGTGAATAGGTTTTGGTGTTTCGGCGTTTCGGCACCCGGGAAACCCAAGGGCAAGTTCCCTTGTATTCGCCAGTCGCGAAATCCCGATATGCGAAACCCCAAAATGGTCTAGCATGAATAGGATTTGGTGTTTCGGCGTTTCGGCACCCGGGAAACCCAAGGGCAAGTTCCCGTGTATTCGCCAGTCGCAAAATCCCGAAATGGTTTAGCGTGAATCGGTTTTGGTGTTTCGGCGTTTCGGCACCCAGGAAACCCAAGGGCAAGTTCCCTTGTATTCGCCAATCACGAAATCCCGATATGCGAAACCCTGAAATGGTTTAACGTGAATAGGTTTTGGTGTTTCGGCGTTTCGACACCCGGGAAACCCAAGGGCAAGTTCCCTTGTATTCGCCGGTCGCGAAATCCCGATATGCGAAACCCCGAAATGGTTTAGCGTGAATAGGTTTTGGTGTTTCGGCGTTTCGGCACCCGGGAAACCCAAGGGCAAGACCCCTCGTCTTCACCAGTCGCGAAATCCCGGTACGCGAAACCCCCATGTGCTCTGTGAATGAGCCCTAGGTCAGCAAACAAGGTCTTGTGGTAGGGAGGAGTCCCGAAAGAATCTGGACCACCCATTTGTAGGGACGCGTGGCGAAGATCTAAGGCCACCGGGGTTCTGGACATCAGAGGAATAGGAGTGAAGACCTTGCCAGAAATCCCGAAAGGTAGAGTGTCGGGATTTAATCCGGGCCATTGATCAAGTCGACGATCTGGACCATAGATTCGGATGATACCGGGCTTTCGGGTTCCAGGGATTTTAAAGGGAAAGGAGGAACGCTTGCATCGCGATTTCCCAAATCGCGAAACCCCGAAAGCATTTAGAGGAACAGCGCCAGGTCATAGGACCGGTCGTATGAAAAGCGACCCAAGGGAGGAGCTAAGGATCTGTTAGACCCTTTCGGGTTTCGACATTTCGAAAGACAGAGAACAGGGGAACGCTTGCATCGTGATTCCCCGAATCGCGAAAGCCAAAAGCGCCTTTTTGGTAAGGCCTATGGTCATAGCCAACGATCAGTGGGGGAGCATAAGGGAAGGGATGGTCTGCACTGGGCCCCATAGAAATTCAAGGATTCTGTCCCTCGAGAAAAAGGAGGAAAAAGGCGAAAAATCTTAGTTTCTGTAGTGGGGGTGTAACATGTGAGCTCTGCTTGTACAAGATTGTGAACCACCCACTGCCCCTCTCCACTGCCCTCATGAGAAGCAGCAAGATTATGGATTTCCATGGCAGGTGAAGTGTAAGAAAAAAACAGAACAGAAATCACACATTTGAAGGATATGCAACACCAAATTCGTACAAGACTTGCTCCCAGCCTCTTTTGATGTGCCATTTGAGTGGAGCAGACCACAGCAAGAATGGAAAGCTTAATACTCTGACCTCACCAGTGAACCAAAGCCTCATAGTCAAAAGGGAATCATTCAACTTTCATGACCCTAAACAAATAAAACCAATGTGAATTAAGAGCCTTGTCACTTCAGAGTCCATATACAAGTTCAGAACAATTTGAATCCCTTGAACTAATGTTGCATGGCTGAGGCTGGGTGCAAGTGCATGTACAAGGATAGGTCTGGCAAGGGTCAAAAGTTTTAAACTACAAGTGGGAACAGTGACAATGTGGAAATCTCCATTGTCAAGGGGAAATGCTTGTCGAGCATGCAGAAGGGCATCAAATGCCTACTATTATGGTGAAGAGGATTGCAAGTTTAACTGGTATACAGTAGGCATTCTGCATGCTGGATGGGTATTTCCTTGTAAGGGAGGAGTTACAGGTGCAGTTGATGGGTGAATGGAAGAATCCATGCAATTTGCCTTTAACCCAGTACCAATATAAATTGCCAATACAGGTAATTCCCACCCCTTCTAAACAATTAAAGAAATGCGGGCTCACTCCAAGACATGATGATCCATAATTGCATAGCCTATGGCTGTTGAAAAACCCCACTCGGATCTTGAGACAAGAACTACCTGCTGGAATTGAAATACTACTGATATCCCAATTGCTATATTCTATTAAAGCAAAAAAAAATCATACTTTAGTAATAGAAATTGGACAAACATGGAAACTAAATGTAAAACAAGAACTACCTGATGGAATTGAAATACTACTGATGTTACATGCAATTCTATCCCAAACATGCAAATTACTGTATTCCAGTAAAGCAAAAAAATTCATACTTCAGTAATAGAAATTGGACAAGCATGGAAACTAAATGTAAAACAACAGAAACATTCACAAATTAACACAAGATCTACTGTAGAGAACCACAACTAGAGGAAAACTCTACCACTTCAATGCAATAGCTTTATTGCGCTCTCAACTAGAGAAACATTCAATGCTAAAGCACACTCTCAACTTGAGATTGTTGTGTGCTCTGCTCATGCTACTGCATGTACACTCTCCAACAAGGATTTACAGAGTGTTAACATGAACTGCCATGTACTCTTTGCGTAGCCTCAGCTTCATGCCTTTCTGGATGGTTGGGCTTTCAACCCTTCTTTTCCCCCAAAAGCCAACAGACCTGACTATAATTTTCCATTTTGGAAGACCATCAATCAAATTTCCTTGTGAGATTTGGTGGAAAGATGAGGACCCATTACATCTTGTGGCTGTTAAAATTTCACTGCAAATGGCCACTGTATGGATAAGTTATGGCAAAGATACATTTTTCTGTGTTTTGCCATTTCTTTGAACATGCTTCCTCTTATCACGATGGAGGCTAGAGCGCCCAAATTTAGCATTATGGGGGATCCATTGGCACAATTCAATTTGGTCCCTCTTCGGCCATGCAGCAGAGAGTAGGAGGTATCTATTCTGCCAAAGTCACCTAGGACTTGCATGTATCCCCAACCGTTGCATGCACTGGCACACATCCACAAGTGCGGGCATAAGCACCAACATGTCATTTGCACGACTTGAACCTTGGTGTGGGCTATATTAGCTACCAATTTTCACCAACCAACCAAGCTGCACTTGACTGTTTTGCCATTTTTAGGGGATAAACAGACGAATCTTTCGTTAATTTTTGGTGGGCACCTGTAAATATGTTGTCAACTCACCACAATCCAAATTTCAACCAAGTCTAACTTCATATGACCACAATATGTCCAAAATAAAATTGACAAATCCTCAACATTTTTCGAGATCTTAAAATAGATTTTAAACTTGAAAATTGTTGTGCACCTTGAATTATATGTGAAGAACAGCCATGGTTAATTTCACATCTAGACCTCATGTGAAGATTTTATTATACTATTCCATTTCGGATCATACCTTCCCAATTAGTAGGCTTTTGGTCTCCAAAAGCTTAAATGAAATAGATGGAAGCACATAGCCTCCACTTTTTTCCCCAAGTCCACTTCCCCATCTTTCTTGAATGCTTCTTGCTTCAGACTCTAAGTTGCAGGAAACGGTACCCCCCTGTTTCCCCCCCCGGAAACGAAACGAAACGCCGGTATGGGTACGGTACGGCCAGGAAACGTCGCCGGTCGTACGGTATGGCGTTTCCTGATTTGGAAACGTCATACAATACGAACGGCGGCGTTTCCTAGCCGTACCGACCCGTACGGCCGACGTTTCGGGCGTCTTTGAGGCGAAATAAGAAAAAAAAAGGGGTCGTGGGGCCCCCAAACAGTCAATTATATTTTTTTTTGCATTTTCTATGTTTTTCTTGCATCATTATGTTTTTCTTGCAATATAATGTCTTATTTAAAAAAAAACTATATATATATATATATATATTTATATACGGCGTTTCCCCCGACGTTTCCATTTTTGGGGGGCATGTTTCGTACCACCCCGGTTTCAGAAACTTAGAAAAGTTTCCCCGTTTCGTGCAACTTAGTTCTAACTACTTCCAATCAGTGTTTTTTCTGGCTTTGTTGTTACAAGGGATACTTTATCTTTCCCTTTATGTGCTTTGATGAAGTAGACTTCACCGCCTTTAAGCGAGCAATATTTGTTTTCTCTCCTATAAAAGACTACATCCTTATCCCACAAACTGGGTCTTCCAAACATCACTTCACATGCATCAAGTGGTGCTACATCACATTCTACCTCAAACAAAATCAGCATTTATGGAAAACTTGATCTTACATCTCCTTGTGATACTCATGGAAAATTTCTTTTGTATCCACCCTAATAAATGGTTGTACTAGTTCATACGTCTCTAGACCAAGCTCATTAACTAAGAATTTAGAAATCAAATTGCTTTAAGAACCACCATTAAACAAAGCATTTACCTTCTTGTTCTTCACTAGAACCTTGATGTAGAAAAGTGCACATCTTCCTCTACTTGTTCTTGGTTGTTGCAACATGGTGCAAACTAAGGTCTCATCTATACATCAGACCTGCCCTCTACCTTTGTACCTTTATCTTGGTAGTTGTCATTGCTCCCTTCTTGGACTTCTACCATTTTGGACGTAGTTCCATACGAAGATTCCAACACTTCTCATATCCATGTGTCCATACACATCACAATGGTTGCAATGTTTCTTGGGATCTTTCCCTTTTTGGGATGTGCCTGTAATTTTCTTACATTTATTTTTGGCGATATCCTCTCGATCCTTTAGTTGTGCCTTTTTGCTATCCAACTATATGTAAAGAGCATGCTTGCTTCCTTCATCTATGATTTTTACATTTAAAATTTGCAATTGTGTGATGTACCAATTAGAAATATTCAAAACATAAATCACAAATATCACTCAGATATATTGTAGAAAGAAATAGAATTGCATGCACAATGGACAATATGAACCGAAAAATTCACTAACTTTTGCATAGCTTTCATTTGGTATTTTTTGGCTTAGAACTAACAACTTTTGCAGGTACTTCTAAAACACTTTTGGGCAACATTTATCCACTTTAGCTTGCTGTTTTTGCAGGTTTAGCGAACAGATACGAGGAAGTGCTGCCGATTTTTCATGGATCCCAAGCATCCGGGACCACCCAAGGCAACCAACCTTCCCTCTGATACCATTTTCTATCAATCTTTTGTAAGTTTGTTGGCCTTAGACCTATAAAAGGCCATCAAACATTCTTCATAAATATTGTAACTCAAAAGCAACAGTGGGATAACCCACTAGGCCTCTCACCCCCCAACCTCGGGGGGATTGTCTCCTTTTTTTGTATTTTTTCTTTTGTATGTGTCCATTTTCTATTTTAACAAGTTAAAATAAACTTAAAACGAACCCAAGCACTGCAAAACATTTACTTTTGTAGATTAGTTAGTTTAGTTTCATTTTCAGTATTTCATTTTGCAAAGTAACAAACCTTCCCCGTTAAGGCCCTGTTATGCTCTCGGCCTCGCCAGCTCGCTGGATCTTGGCATGATCAGAGAGGGACTTAATTTGTGCAGAGTAGTTTTAACTAGGAAAAACCTTCTTTTACTATTGCTCGATACAGGATCATACCAGCGGATTGACTTGTGAATTCAGGAGGGGACTTTGGGATTCACTCTATCCCCGTTGGAACTCCTTGCAATCATGCTTGTACCCATTTGAGGGATAGCAATTGAAGGAAACACGTCATAGTTTAGATTTCATTTTCACACTTATAATCTCCAGCATGCACTCATGAGTGGACTTGCACTATTGGTCCATCTCATTGAATTAACCCACTAATTCAACTAGTCATCTTTAATTAATAAAACTTACCAAGAGCATTTCACAACAACTTGCAGCAACAATTCATTATTGGCACTGGTCAATAATATTTCCATTTTGCTTATCAACATTTACTTTCAAGTACTTTCAATTGCTTGTTATCATTTGCCTTGAAGTATTTCATTTATTTAATATCTTTCACATAAGCAATCCTTTTATGTGTCATTATATGTTGTTAGAGTAGATTAATTATTTTTCTCCTGTTTCATATTAACTCCTAGAACTTCTTATGTTTATCTTAATCAAGCCTTAGATTCTTTTATTAGGGACTACCCTTCTTGGCTTCGCTAGGAGTTAGCCTAGACGGAGGAGTCAAGTGTCGGGTGACAGCTACTCGACTCGAGACTTGCCCCCAAGGCCACACCCAATAGATTGAAGATTTCTTCCACGTGACCCGAGATGTGGATTAGGCGGCAACACCTAGTAGGTAAGATAATATGGATGGGGGCTTTTGGCCATAGACCGCCTCAAATAGGGTCATGTTAGTGGCACCATGGTAAATTGTATTGTACCACCATTCAGCTAGGGGTAACCAAAAAACCCATTGAGACTGATATTCTAAAGACAAGCACCTCAAATACGCTTCCAAACACTTGTTGACAGCTTTTGTCTAACCATCAGTTTAGGGGTGATAGGCAGTGCTAAGATTCAATTGGGTGCCTTGTAGCCTAAATAATTCTCACTAGAAGTTATTAGCGAAAGTGGGATCACAGTCCATGACAATAGATTGTGGCATACCATGTAGTTTGAAGATATTATCCATGAAGACTTGAGCAACCGTGGAAGCTTTAAAAGGGTGTTGGAGGGCACAAAAATGAGCATATTTAGAAATTCGATCGACCACAACCATAATCACTAATTTATTGCCAAATTTGGGCAACCCCACTATGAAGTCCATAGAAATGCTTGTCCATATTGTAGGAAGAATAGATAAAGGTTATAGTGCACCTGGCGGCTTCACTGTTTCTCCCTTGTGTCATTGGCAAATATCGCATTCAGCCACAAAAGTGCGGGCATCCTTTTTCATACCTTCTCAAAAGAAGGAATGTTCGATCCTTTCATATGTTTTATGAAATCCAAAATGACCTAATGTTGGTGATGCATGGGGTTCAAATAGCGCAGTGGCTTTAAAATTACACTGCTTGATCAAATACAAACGCCCTTTATAGCGGAGCTCATCATTGTGCCAAGTGCAGCCAGGAGATGCATTAGAATCATGTTGAAGTTGTTGGATTAGGTTGGTCATATTGAGATTGGTCAACCATTCATTGCGGACTTCACTCACCCAATCAGCTACAATGAAGGAGAGTGAAAAGAGGGACCCTTCCTCTTCATATTTTCTAGAGAGAGCATCAACTACCACATTCTCCTTGCCCCTCTTGTAAATGATCTCATAATCATAGCCAAACATTTTGCTAACCCATTTCTATTGTTCCAGTGATGAAATCCTTTGCTCCAAAAAGTATTTGAGGCTATCATGATCAGTTTTAATCTAGAAATGTTGCCCAAGCAAGGACACCAGATATCCATATTGTGCAAAGTGGCCAACATTTCTTTTTCATAAGTGGACTTGCCCAAGGGTCAGTCACAAAGTCGTTTACTAGTAAAGGTCAATGGTCTGCCTTCTTGCATGAGAACTGCGCCTATGCCTTTTCTCAAGGCATCACATTCCAAAACAAAAGTCTTAGTGAAGTCGGGTAGAGCAAGTACTAGGGTTGTACACATAGCATCTTTCAAATCTTGGAAGGCATGATCAACAGTTGCATTCCAAGTGAAAGCATTTTTCTTAAGTAAGCCAGTGAGGGGAGCCACAATTTTGCCATAGTTCTGGACCAACTTTCTATAGTACCCTATTAGACCAAGGAAACCTCATAAACTTTTAAAAGTCGTAGGACGTGGCCAATCCTTCATTACTTCAATTTTCGTTAGGTCCACTCATACACCATCCTTACTAACAATATGGCCCAATATTCAACTTTGAAGACGCCAAAGGCACATTTAGACCTCTTGAGAAATAGTTGATGATGAGAAAGGAGTTGTAAGACCCTACCTACATGGATAACATGGTCCTACCAGGTTTTGTTGTAGATTAGGATGTCATCAAAAAGGACAAGGACAAAATGATGTACAAAGGGTTGAAATATATGATTCATGAAACTTTGGAAGGTGAAGGGTGCATTACAAAGGCCAAACGGCATCACCAAGAACTCATAATGGCCTCGATGAGTGTGAAAAGCAGTTTTGGGAATATTAGCCTCTTTCATATGAATTTGGTGATAGCCTGAACGAAGATCAAGTTTGGTAAAAAAATTGGGCACCTTTAAGTTCATCCAAAAGATCATCAATGACTGGAATTGGAAACTTATCCTTGATGGTGATTCTGTTGAGAGCATGAAAATCAAGACACATGCGCCAAGTGCCTTCTTTTTTGAGTACCATGACAACAAGGGATGAATAAGGACTGGTACTAGGGAGGATGACACCGGCAGCTAACAATTCTTGAACAATCTTTTCAATTTCATTTTTCTGAGCAAATGGGTGGCGATAAGGGCAAACATTGGGTGGGAAGCTACCAAGTATGAGTGGAATGGAATGATCACGGGCACCACGAGAGGGTGGGAGGCCTTAGGGGGTTTCAAAAACTAATTGGTGTTTGGATAAGATGAATTGCATGTCTGAATGAAATGGGTTGGGAAGGGGTCTCAAAGGCTTGAATAGCATGGAGCTGGGTGATAATGTCAGAATTGCCCTTTTTGAGGAGTTTTTCCATATGGTGTGAGTTGACGATCTCAGGAGAACCTATGGTGATTCCTTGGAAAGTGTAACAGTGCCCGACCTTCTAGAAGCTCATGTATAACTCCTTGAAATCCATGGTGTTGGGACCCAGTGTGCATAACCATTCAGCACCCAAAACAATGTCACAACCACCCATTTTAATGGCAAACATGTGGGATTTCAAATAATAATCACCAATTTGAAGCTTGGTCAAGCAGCCCAAATGATGAGTATCTATTTCAAAACATTGATAAAGATTTGCAAGAAATTGAGTCAAATCAATATAACTTTTGTGGGAATTCTTACGCCATTGCCACCATTGTCAGCACTCGAGATCTAAATATAAGACAACGACATGAAGTTTCATTAAGTCATCGATGATGCCATGCAGTGAAAAATAGTGCTCCATTTGAGTAACCAGCCAGTGGTGTCTGAGCCATCAAATTTATTTACATTCACTTTAGGAAGGCGCAGATCACAAACAAAGGGGTTAGAGTGAAGCCCCATGGAATGGGATGATTCAAATCCCTCTTGGTGTAAGGGTTGTTCCTGGGAATGAGCAGTCGTGAATTTAGTAATAAATTCGGACAGTCGGTCAAGTACGTCGTCCAGATTGCTAAGCTTGGTAGTAACTATAGCAAGCTAGTCATTAACTGTAGCAATTTTTTTATCAATAGCAACTTGAGCTTGGTCGAGTTTGGTTTGCAAATCGTCACATAAATTTTCCAAGTTAGCAACGTGGTTGCCATAATCTTGGTTTCGGGTTGCCATCGGATGTGGTGCACAAGAAAAAAGGTGATGAGAGGGTGGGGCTAGGGATATGGGTGCGATGCAATGGGGCTAGTGGGTCCACACAAAAAGACTTACGGGAGAGTTGTACGAATGTGATCCATGTGACTTTCTGGAGCTATTGAGATAGGAAGGTAGTAATGGGGTGAGTGGCTCCACATAAAAAAAGGCTTATGGAAAAGAGGTACCACTATGACCAACGCAACGCAAGGGGTCTATTGAGATAGGTCTCAAATAAGGGTGCCAATGGGACCACATTATACTCATCCTGTGGAGTTATACTCCTTGCTGAAAAATATTGCACTGACAGAATGCTCAAATTCTTAATAATGAAGATTATGTAGGAATTTCCCAAACTGGAATCAGGAAGCAAGGTTTCTGGTGATTGAATGTTTAAAATTTCAACACAACCCCTTGTTTTAGAATTTTTCTGGACTAACAAGGAGTAGGGCTACAAGGGTCCTAAGGACCAGGGAGTGCCCTATGCTATATCTCTTTGATATAGTTGTGGGGTCCAACAATAGTACTCGACCCAATATCTCAAGGCTCTAACTAAGGAGGTTCAATTGTACCCTTACCCATACTACCCGATTACCCAGGTACAAAAGAGTAATCTTCCCGAGTGTTGTTCTCGATGCTACTATAGCAGTCAGGCAATTGAGCAACTGATCTAAGGATGGTTTCAGGACACCTATAGGACTTCTGATATACCTGAGGGTATGTGGAAGTGAATTCAATGTATAAGTGTTGTTTGATGTGGTACTACTTGAAGGGGTACCAATAAGGGTTACAAGGGTCTCCAACCAGGTGAAACCTCTTGTAGTTCCTACATGTATGCTTCCCCAACTAAAGGTTTACCCGCTTAATGATAGATCTATGTGTTATTTATAGACATCGAAACACGTCTCTAGCCTGAAAAAAATTGCTCTAAAAATTGTGCCAGGAAAGAGCTTTGATACCACTTATGGTGTACCAAATAGAAATATTCAAAGCATAAATCATAGATATCACTCAGATATATTGTAGAAAGTAATAGAATTGTATGCACAGTGAACAATATGAACCAAAATATTATACCTTTATTGATATGGAACCAATGCTCACTTGCCTCTTCGAGGGGGAAACCTCCAATAGAGCAGAGTTCAGATTAAAAATGATTTCTTCGACAACTTTTACAATGCTTCTACATTTTTATATAATACTTCCTATCCCCTAAGAACATTCTAGAGAAGGAACTTTCTAGTAGGCGGAACCTTCTCGTAAGCCTTCTTACAATAATTGTGTTCACACTACTACATAGGCCTTATTTACTAATGATGGCCTCCATACATAGCAATACATAGTAGTCTATCTACTTAGGTGGTTAGGGAGGTTAGGGCCTGTTAGCCCCCCATGCCTAGGGGTAACTAGAGCAAATCATGTCTCGTGGCCGCAATGGAGAATATGATACCGACCATAATGATGATCAACATGTCCACAGATGGCAACCCAACAACCCCCCTCATTCACCTTTACAGCTATAGGTCAACCTAGGCTCATCAAGTCATCACATTCAAGCAACCCAGTGTATGGGAGATGGTAAGCCATCGTCACCATGAGGTATGTTAGTCCTTCTTTCATGCGAAGTGGTGTGCTTAATTTGTTGGGCATGTGGATGAGGATCTTTGGTTGAAGTTGGATAATGGATCACTGCCTTAGGAAATTGTGTTAGTTGCTCACCTTGGTGGTCAGCTTCTATGCCCTAGTCTCGTGTTGTCACCGCCCAAGGAAAAGGGGTATTACTGGGGGGGCTCACAAGGGTAACGTTCCATTCCCCACCATACTTAACACTTCCCATCCTGGATCCTCTCATAGTGCACCAAACTTCAGTAATGGGTCATGGTCCATTCTCTCATGAGAAGAAGGGGTTGAAGGCCCAAAGGTTGATGCAGTTACTCTATACATGCATGATATTGCTAATTGATAAAGGCCACCATAAAACCCTCAGACCAGCTTGAGCTCTACCTCCTCTAATGGTAATCGTCCCTGTCTAGATGCGAATGAATGCACCAAATTATAAAGGACAATAGCCCAATAAAAAGTGAAGGAAGGAAGCTTGAAACCTTGTAAAGGGGAATTGCAAATGATAAGTGGGTATCAAAAGGCAAAATAAGGGATTTGAAATGTAAGAAGTACCAAGGAAAGGGTATCTCAAGCAAGCAAGCGCTCCCTCTACAAAGGCACTGATAGAAATGGATTCATCTAGAGTCTAAATGTATTAAAAAGATGGAGGCCTTAGAAGCAGCAATGAAGAAGCACAACATCAATATTGATTCTTCTTCTTCTAACTCTTCTTCTCATGGACATGCACTTTATGCTTGTGGTTTTTCCTCTAACGCAACATCTACTTCTTCTTTTGATGAGTGGCTTATTGATTATGGAGCATCTTATCATATGGCTAAGGGGGAAGTCATTTTTTCTGCTCTTAATGATTGTAACACAAAAAAAATATTTGTTGGTGATGATAGATCTCTTAGTATTGTCGAGTCTGAAACAATTCAGTTAAATGATGGTCATTTCAATGATGTATTATGTGTTCTAAGTCTTTCCTGCAACCTTCTATCAATATATCAAATCACACATTCAAGTGAAGGTAAAACTGTAGAGTTTTCACCTCACCAAGTTGTGATCAAGAATTTAAAAGATCCTAAGCATGTTCTAGCAACTAGAATTGTTGATAATATTACCAGGTTGTACAAATTTGACAACTTTGGGTCATCATCTTTTCCATCAATTTTTATTACTCATAGTGATGACTTGAGCAAACTTTGGCATGAGCGGTTTGGTCATCTAAACTATCCCTCACTTCAGCAGTTATGTAATCAAAATATGGTGGCCGATCTTCCTCTCGTTTCTTGCAGAGATGGTATTTGTGCGGGCTGTGTTCTCAGCAAACATCATCGGGACAGTTTTGACAAATGTGCCTCTTGGCACGCCTTGGCCCCTTTGCAGCTTATTCACAGTGATTCGTGTAGTCCACCTCCTTCTCCTTCTTTCTCTGGGTGCAAGTACTTCTTAACTTTCATTGATGACTTTTGTAGAGGCACTTGGGTTTACTTCTTAAAACTTAAGAGTGAATTTTTTGACATGTTTTTGGCCTACAAAGCCCTCGTAGAAACACAATTTGGACATCAACTACAAAGGTTAAGAATAGATAATGGCGGTGAATATGTGAACAACAAATTTACAACCTACTACACTACACGTGGCATTCAAATGCAACATACTATTCCATATACACCACAGCAAAATGGTATTGTTGAGAAAAAGAATCGCACATTAAAGGCAATGGAAAATTGTATGATCCAATCTAAGGGATTAAGTCTTCATTATTGGGCGGAAGCCATCAATTGTGCCAATTATATAGTAAACCACACTCCCACAAAGGCTTTTAAAAATATAACACAGGAAGAAGCTTGGACTAAAATTAAGCCAAATGTAAGCCACTTCTGTGTATTTCGTAGTGAAGCATGGACTCACATTCCTGCGAAGAAAAGAAAAGCATTATAGCCTAAAAGTGAGAAGTGCATTTTTGTTGGATATTTCAAAGATGTAAAAGGTTATAGACTTCTTCAACCTCATTCCAATGAAATAATTATTAGAAGAGATGTTAAATTTGATGAAAATCTCTCAGCCTGCGAGCTTGATTCAGTGTTTGTGCCATCTTCGAGTCCAATTCTGTTTCTTCTTCAGATGATGACAGTGAGGATGAAAATTCACCTCCGCCTACTCACCTTCCTCCAAATGAGTCCATTGAACATGAACCTACACCAACACCACAGCTGCCTAGATAGGTTCATTCAACACGAGAAGCAGTTGGTGATCTTGCCGGTGATCTTGCAAATTAGTGTCATACACATTCACAGTTCCAGCGAGCCTCCTCTCTTTTGGCTCAAGTTTCAGAGACTCGTGATCCAGACACATTTGAAGAAACTTCTAGCCATCCAAATTGGGACACAACAATGAATGAAGAATATCATTCCTTAATGGTGAACGATGCTTGGGATCTTGTTCCTCTTCCAAAAAACTTGTCAGATGTAAATGGGTATACAGAACTAAATATGCATCAGATGCAAGTGTTGAAAGACACAAGGCCCAATTAGTTGCCAAAGGATTCTCTCAAGTTGAAGGAATTGACTATAATGAAACCTTTGCCCCCGTAAACAAAATGAATTCCATTCGCCTTGTTCTAGCCTTGTTGCCTCACATATATAGGAGGTCCATCAGATGGATGTTAAATCCGCCTTCTTGCATGGGGATTTGCAAGAAGAAATCTACATGGAACAACCTCCTGGCCATGTTCAGAATTACTCCAGTCTTGCTTGTCGCCTTAAGAAATCTCTCTATGGTCTTAAGCGAGTTCCTTGAACTTGGTATGCTAAAATGGATAGCTTTCTTCTCGACACTGACTCTTCTAGATGTCATTCTGACCCTAATGTTTGTACCAAGAAAGTAGGAAGCCATCTCATGATACTTGTTCTTTATGTTGATGACCTTATCCTCACTAGTAGTGACCCTAAACTTTTAAACCATGTGAAATCCAACCTCGAAAAGAAATTTGAAATGACAAACTTAGGCTATTTGCATTAGTTCCTTGGCCTCAAAGTATTGCAAACTAAGGAAGGAATTTCCCTTTCCCAGTCTAAGTAAGCATGTGACCTTCTTTGTTGCTTTCACATGGAAGACTGCAAACCAACCCCTTCTCCCTTCCAGTCTGGAGTCAAACTTGCTACCAGCTATACTACTCTCGAAATCAATGCCACTATGTACCATCAGTTAGTTGGTAGCCTCTTTTATTTGACTCATACCCATCCTAATATTTCTGTTGTTGTTGGTCTTGTTGCCCGGTATATGCAAACAACCCATGAAAGCCATTGGAAAGCAACAAAAATGATACTTCAATATATTCGGGGTACAGTTCAATTTGGGATACATTACAATTCAGGGGGGGGTTCCTTTGTGGGTTGGTTTCACTGATTCGGATTGGACCGACAGCCCTAATGATCGAAAGTCTACTACAGGTTATGTTTTCATCCTTGGTTCCGGACCTGTCACTAGGGATTGTAAGAAATAACAGACTATTGCTCTTTCTTCAACAAAAGTAGAGCATCGAGCAGCGGTTAACGCAAGTCAAGAAGCCTTGTGGCTTCGACAAATCCTTTCAAAGTTTGAATTCCAGCACAGCATCTGACCACCCTCTAGTGCGACAATTAGAGTGCCATCAAGCTCGCCAAAGATCTAGTTCAACATCAACGCACCAAACACATTGAGCTACAAATGCACTTCATTGGAAAGCTCATTCATGATCGTGTTCTTGAAGTGCTCTTTTGCCCTACAGAAGATCAGGTTGCAGACATTTTCACAATGTCTCTTACAGAAGCGAAGTTTTCCAAACTTCGATCTATGTTAGGAGTTCGAGAAGTTGTCATTAAGGGGGGATAGGCTCTAATGACTCCTTCCTTCTCCTATTTTGTCACCTTTGTAAATCCTTCAATCCTACCCCAAGTTGTTCTCAAGGGGGCATGTTAGGATATTTAGACACTTAAGAGTTAGTTAAGATCAACTTGGTCTAATGTGATTTTAGGTAAAAGTGTGTTTCTTTAGTCTGTTTATTTCGTATGCATTTGTAGTTATGTAATCCGACAGTCACGATATGTTCTAGACATAGAGTAATTTGACAACACATATTCTCCTCGATACTAACAGCTATTGATATATGGCTTAACACCCAATTGGTCTATGATCTCTATTTAAAGAGCATGGAGGGTCATTTGTCGATGATCGATTGTGAGAAACTCTCTTATGTACAATTTTTTCTTTTGCATTAATATATTGCCTCAAGTGAGTTGAGGGGGTTTGCCCAAATTGTTGGGAGGTAAGTCTCGCACTCTCCCCACCCGGGTTCAAATCCCCAATGATACTTTGGCCCATTGTGATAAGGCTATAAGGGTAGACGCCCCCAAGGAGTGGGACCCCCCTCACGAGTGTGTCTTCGAACGTCTCAACCCTTGCTGAGTCATAAGTTTCCTGCTCGGCGCTGGCTTGCGGGCTATTGGCACTAGCCTAGGGGTTATAGTAGCAACCAGCCGGATTTGAACCTGGGCGTCGCCCAGGTAATCCTAACCAGTTCCTAGCCGGATTTGAACCTGGGCCTCGCCCAGGTAATCCCTCTAGATCTAAAAAAAGATATATTGCCTCAAGTGGCCACGTTGGCTAGGGGGTGGACTATTTCTCTCTTAGAGGGTTTTAACTTTTAACCACAAAAACATTGGTGTTATGATCTTTGATATAGTTGTGTGAGCAGTTGCTTAAGGTGCCCATCCTGTGTGGAATACCTTGTTTTGTCTAACAAGAATTACCCAATCTATACCCAAAAACACTCAAAGCAAGTTTAATGCAGAGCTTATGAAGCCACTAATTTAAAAATAATTTAGATGGATGTCATTTCTTATGAAAAGGGGGAAAACACTGGCTTGTATGTATTTCAAACATATAGATGCCAATATTCTAGAGTGAAGAAGGATTTGTTGCTCATGGTTGCGAGACCGAGCCGGGTTATTTTTTGCCCTAGAGGAGCTCATTTACTCTTGGAACAATGGACACACCACCAACAATCAAGCAGAAGCATACACTCTCTATCAGGGATTGCAATTAGAAAAGGCACAGGGTGTTAATGTTTAAGCCATTATTATAGTTCTTTGCATTTCATTAGATAACAATTGCATAATACAAGATCACTGAGAAATACACAATCACAAGAGACACAGCATTTATCCTGGGAAACCCTCTAGGGGAAGAAAACCCAGCAAAACTTCCTTATTATAGATGGCCAATACAATGCCAAGAGATCTCTTAAACTAATGCATAAGATCCTCTCCCAGATATGTGCCACTCTCTCTCCTTCTTCTATAACTGCAATTCCAAAACTTGTCTCACAAATGAGCAAGTGAGTTGTGTATCTAAGTGAGGTGCTAGCCTTCTTATTTATACAAGACTGGCACGTGTGAAGTGTCTCTTCACTGGCAGGGCTGACTTCTCCAACTGGGTGGTTATAACCACCTTTATTATGTTTCGGGGCCTCTTTGATATACTCTGGGGCCGACTTCTTCTTTTNTGCCTTTTACAATTACAATATGACCAATCCGCAAAAGGGGATTTGGTCCTTTTAAAGTAGCCAACATGATCAATCCACAATGGGGATTGATCCAATGAATAATATATCAAATAATAATAAGAATACACTTTGCAGTTACATTATTTCAATACTCCCCCTTAACAAGAAGGGTTTTCTTCAACAGCATCATGCGAGAGAGAGAGAGGACAACATCATCAACAGCATCAAGTGGGTGAGAGGACAGCATCATCAATATCATCTTGGAACACTGAATGGCATATCTATAAATCATCGGAAGTTTTCTTCATCGGCAACATCGTCATTCTCAAAGGAATGCCATCATCATCTGCATCAATATGTATTAGTATAAAAACAGATACATCATCATCATCACAGCACAAGGCTAGCTCATCATAATACAAGACTGGCTTTATGTCACAACTATCAAGCTGGAAGCTCAGTACTCGTCTCGTCTCAATGTCTTGCTTTACGTCACAGCACTCAGGCTGGAAGCAAGATACTAGATTGGCTTTACGTCACAGCTATCAAGCTGGAAGCACAGTACTAGTCTCATCTCATCGTTTTTCTTTACGTCGCAGCACTCAAGCTGGAAGCAAGATACTCGTCCTGCTTTACGTCACAACCACCAGGTCGGAAGCAGGATACTAGACTGGCTTTACGTCACAGCTATCCAGCTAGAAGCTCAGTGCTAGTCTTATCATATCATCTTGCTTTACGTCACAACCATCAGGTCGGAAGCAAGGTACACATCATGCTTTACGTCACAACCATCAGGTCGGAAGCAGGGAACTAGACTTGCTTTACGTCGCAGCTATACAGTCGGAAGCATAGTACTAGTCACACATCATCTTGCTTTACGTCACAACCATCAGGTCGGAAGCAGGATACTAGACTGGCTTTACGTCACAGTTATCCAGCTAGAAGCACAGTACTAGTCATATCACATCATCTTGCTTTATGTCACAACCATCAGGTCGGAAGCAAGAGATGTCTCATCACAGCATCTACTCCCCCTTTCGAGGAGGGTCCTTTCGGACTATACCAAGCTTATCTCGAAAGTACTCAAACTTTATACGAGATAGTGGCTTGGTCAACACGTCAACAACCTGTTCATCTGTGCTGATGTACTGGAGCTTTAAGGCTCCTCTCTGCACCATGTCACGGATGTAATGATAACGGATCTCTATGTGCTTCGACCTGTCGTGGAATATAGAATTCTCTATCATCTTTATGCAGCTCTGGTTGTGACATAGAATCCAAGTTGCTCTCATCTCTAAGTCAAATAGGTCGGTCAGCAACTTTTGAAGCCATATAGCTTCGCAGCTGACAGAACATGCAGCAATGTACTCTGCTTCCACTGTGCTGAGAGAAATACTGGATTGCTTCCTACTCTGCCACGAGATCATAGCTGATCCCAAACTGAAACAGCATCCTGAAGTGTTTTTCCTATCAGAAACACTTCCTGCCCAATCTGCATCAGTATATCCACTCAATGTGAAATCATGATCTCCATCATAGCTGAGACCACAATCTATTGTACCTTTAAGGTACCTCATCACATGTTTTGCAGCCACTAGGTGAACACGTCTGGGTTCTAC
>JASDQU010096297.1:7169-28845 GCA_032191745.1 Picea mariana | reverse complement strand
ACGAAATTCCGTGAAACTTTAGACACTGTTTGGCATGGTCATTTACAACATTCCTAATAGGTTACTCAGTGAATAAGATCATCAGAGCGCCTTCCACCACTTTGGAGGCAGCCTGGGAGGGAAAAAACTCAATGGAGTGTTAACCTGACTAGTTAGGCCACATTAACCCCCTGAGATGAAAAACCCTCGATGAAAGGAACTCCCCTGATGTCTACATCCAAGGTACCTGACCTTATGACTCATGCAGACTTATTACATTATCAACCCGCGCAGGGGTGAGGAAATTTCGTTTACAAAAAATTATTGCTGGGACATCAAAAGGCCCAAGCAGAACCAATACACGTCTGCAAGTGTGCATTAGGACGGCAACAGACACATTGTTCAAGGCCTTTTCTAGATATTTTGGAGGTGTTTCACCTTTGAGGAGGGTTTTGAGGTGAGAACACATTGTTCGAGCTATTCTTTACATATTTAGAGGAAAGATCTTTGCATGAGGAGATGCCATGTTGCATTATTGACACAGTCAAACCTTCAAATGAATAATAAATGCAAGTTTTAAAAGGATCCCATGGAATAGAAAGATGACAAGTAGCAATAGGGACCTATTTTATTCACTCGAATATCAACTCAAGGAAGATTCCAAAGCCTTTCTAAAAAAATATTATTTTATGAATTAGGGTTTGATTTGAAGGATATAAATAGAGGAGAGATTCATTTACTAGAGGCATGGTTGGAAATGTGAGAGTTTCCATCCAAGCTTAATTGAAGATCTCTAGGAGGAAGAAGTTAAGGGACAAGTTCAAAGTGAGATTTTCTATCTCTCTTTTCTTTTCATGGATGATTAGGTTTTTGCAAGGATTGCCATGGTTTTTGCTACTTAATTAATATTTGGTGAAGGGCAAGTTTGTCACATAAGAAGAGATTAGGGTAGAGGATGTAAACCCTCCCTAATCCTTGATGTAACCATGAATTATTGAAGGATATTCACTGCTGTAATTTTCTGGTTACGGCTGTTCATCTATTTTTAAGGATTGTCCTAGCTAAGGAGAAAGATTAGGTGTGACTGAAATCAGATTTGAAGAACGATATATTGTTGGTTGTTCATTCAATAAGAAGGTTGTCCTACTTTCTCTACTTCATCTTGGCTTTCATATTATGGTTGTTCTTTCTTTGTTTAGTGGTTGCACATTATTCTTGGTTGTAATGTCATGGTTGTGATGGTGTATCTTGTATATGGGTTCTCACTTATTCTTGCATAATCTGAAAATCTATTTGGACTAATTATGGCACATAAATGAATGGATTAATTACATCTTCTCTGTAATATTCAAACCCTCTTGCTCTTTGATCTTGACTCCATCAACCAATTGGATAGAAACTAGTCTTGGTAGTCCACCATACCTTTATTTATAAAGAGCATTGTAAATTAATTTTTCTAGGGTTCCCCCCCTAAGCCAGAAAAAAACCAGCCTAAAGTGAGAGGAAGAGTTGTTGTGGTAACAATGGCCAACCTTCCTAAGTGCCACTAGGGCTGCACTTAATTCAAGGACTTGAATATCTTTGATTGCAAGTCTAGGAGGTAACAAAATTGGTGTCATTGCCACTGACAAAGTCCAATTCCCAAGATTCCACAGATTGGCTACAATAATTTGATGAGGGATTTTCTTTGAAGATCTTATTCTCATTTGGAAACTCCATAAAGAAACGAAGCCTTGTTCCTGAAGATTTCAAAGTGACTCACTGTTTTTAGAGGTGAGGACATCCAATATACTTGAAGGCATTTGAAGGATTAAATGGCGACTCCACTGAAATGAAAATGAGGTACGATGGTGTTTTAAAATTTCATCTCGGTTTCTTATTTTGAAGATTTGGAAGTGAAGAAACATGGAATTACTCCCATGTGAGATGAAATAGTATGCTCCATTTGATTTCTCGGGTATTCTCGGATATCCAAATGAGCTCCCAAAGCCATATTGAGATGAGAAAATTTCAATGTTCCATGGATGTATATATTCAACTACACTACATATTACATTGTTCATGAAATTCGTTTCAGATCTTGATGTTATCCATGAGGATGTCATGATGAAAATGTTTTTGTGTACCTTGGAAGATGAAGCAGAGTAATGGTTTGAAATTTTGAATTTTGTAGTCCAGGGGAAATATCTTCATTTGCAGGTTTGATCAAAGCATTTTGTGATCATTGGGATCCTAGTTATGAAGAATAAGAATAGGTTGAAGATCAAGTTGATATGTGCCAATATAAAGAAAGTGAAACACGTTACCTAATGCTTGCATATGAGAGTAACCCCTTAGATGTTCTCTTGGTTGTTATCAATGATAAATATGAGGGGGTGATGTCCTTGGTTGAGTATATCAAAGAAAAATATGATTAGCTAGTCCAGGAGAAGCCTCGAGATGAGTTTCATGAGGATTGCTTCGAAGAATGATGTTCTCTTTCATCACATAAGCCACTTGTACATGAGATTTCAAATCTAGATGAAGAGAAGTGTGATGAAGTTCTTGACAGCCCTATTGTAGCACCTCATGAAGATCTTGATGGAGAAGAATCCATTGAAGAGTGTGCATTCCATTTGGTTCCAAAAGAAACATCTTATGATGATTATGTACACTTGCACGAGAACATTTTAGTAACCATCATCATGGATATTGAGGAGGACAAGGGTTTGGTAAGTTATGGTGAATTTCCTTTTCAAATTTATGGACAAGATGAAAAATTTGTAGAGTTAAAAGGGATAGATCTTGTAAAGAAACCCTTGGAGGATGAAAAAACTACAAGTGCTTCCACTAGCTCAAGTGATGAAGAACATGGAAGCCAAGAGGATGATGAGGTGAGCACTATTTTAGTGATTGGGAGACGTAGATGGGATACGGATTGTTATATTATTTGTGGAGATCCCATCTATGACACAGATGGTGAGATCGTGATAGATGAAGATGTGAATTCACACCTTCCTTTTTCAGTCAAACTTGAGAGCCACCTCATGGAGCATGAAGAGGACATTGCACTTTCTATTGTTGATCAACATTTGTGTGTCCTCATCAATGGGGCAAATTTCTTGTAGCATAAGGAGCATTATGATCACATTACACATGTACAAAATTTCCATCCATGGATATCTTCAACTTGTACTCAATTTATGTATGAAAAATCAACGAGAGGATGTAATTTCAGGGCTGCAATATGTTTGGGATAGCAGCATACTCACTTTTTGATGTATGGAAGCATTTTCCAGTCTTCCAAAGAGAGCATCAAACCCTAGATCATGAGCTGATTTTTTTTCCAGATTTGATTTTTTATGGCATGCATTATGTGGAGATTTGATAGAAGGAAGCAAGGAAGAGCATACAACTTTTTACAGGTTTATCTTGGAGCTAGCTTCTAAAACCTTGTTGATAGAGGCTATGACAACGATCTGCATGGCAGCGAAGGAGGACAATTGTTGGAGCATTTACATCAGCCCTTGGAGAGGCATTTTGTAGTTAATTTGTGCCTAGATGATGGGCTGACCTATTCATATGTTGGAGGTGATGATTATATTATCCCTATCCAACATTGGATAGAGCAAGCATGTAGAAGCACACACCAACCTTGGTGTTTTCTTCCATCTTCAGGAGCTCACTTTAGTTTTCACTTTTCAACCATACAGTGACAAAGATTCTAGGCTATTCTTGTAGGATGCTTGGCATAAGCTTGTTTTGGTTTGTTGCCAAACACAAGGTGAGCTCCAAGTTTAGGGATTTGTCTTTTATCTATGTAAGTAATGTTGTCCTTTGTGTAATTTTATTTGTGGATTTGTTCTAGGGAATATACTTGGAGGTAAGAAATTTGCAAGATTTTGAATGTCAAAGGAAAATAAGGCCATAGAGGAGCATCTTTCTACAATGTGGGAGCTTATAGTGATATAGTTAAGTCTTATGCTATAGTCTCTAGTCATCTACCATCAAGATCACAACATTTCACATGTTATATTTAAGTATTAGGTGTGTATGTATACAATCTTGGGGTAAGGGGCTACCTTACACTTGCTTTGAGAAGGCATCTGAAGTGATCCTCTACCTCACTTATTTTGTAAAACCCTAATCACCAAAATCTATTGTTGAACCAAGTATAGGTGTTTAAAAAATGTCACATGGCTACCTATAAACCCTCAAATTGTCCTCTTGAAATTCCCCATGTGACTCCATAGCACAAGTAGGTGAGGCACTGGTCTCCCTTTCACTCATCACCCCAAACCCATCACATTTTTTCCTTCATTCATTTACATTGTTGCTACGATCTCTTTACTCGCACTCCTACTACACCAAGTGAGCCTAGTTAACTTTTAGGGATACCCCCCTTGACTTAGGTCTCCCCTTTATCCGAAGTGAGAGGAAAGCTAGTGAAGTGGCAGTGGCTAACCTCCTGATTTCCACAAGGCTAGCATCCATCTTTGGGTCTTTGAGCTAAAGATGCTAGTTAGTGTGTGTTGTCGCCCTTATACACACTTGCAAATGTGAGCTAAGTCCTGCTCACTTAGTGTGTCCTTGGAGGCACAATGCCTAGGTTCAAAGCCCATGCTGTCACTTTGACTTGAACCTCTTCCGTCTAGGCTCACTCCTAGGGAAGCCAAGGGGGGTAGACCCTAGTTACTAGATGAGATTAAACGTTAAGTTCTAGGAGTTGGTTTTAATTAGTTAAAAGGTTAAGGGGAAAGATCTAGCCTATAATGCGAAGGCAGCAATGCAATGTGCAACAATTTAAGATGAAAAGCAAGCCTTTTCCTAGGACAACTAGACTAGTGCCTAAGATTGGGCAAGGGGTCAACTAGAGTTTTAGGGAGATTGATTACACAAGATTACAAAGATTACAAGTTACTTCACAACAAGATTAGATACAAATATCACAACTAAATACAAAGGTACAACAAGCATATCTAAGAGTTACACTAAACATAAGATACAAAAGATACAAAGATACAAATACTAACTGAGTTGCTTGCTTGTGCAGGAAATGAAGATATTTAAGAGAAAAACATTCATCAACACATCAAGCATAGCATGCTTAACAATAGAGTGTCTCCAATGGATGCACAACTCTATTGTGACTGCTTTCAATGGCAAACAAGATTACACAAAGCCCAACAAGGAAGTACCTCCAAGGTCGAGGGGGCAACTATGACTACTTAGTAATTTATCCACAACATTTAACAACTTGCATGAAAAGTAAATATGAATTGAGAGCTTGCAAGATTCAAATGTAAACCATAAATGTAAATGCCAAGTTGGTGCCCAAAGGTTTGAAGTGGATTAAGGATTTGTTAAAATTTATTAAGTGAAGGTTAGATCCTAACTAAGTGTCAACCCCAATACTCCCCCCGCTTGTACCAAGTAGTTGTTGTGTGCTCAAGAAGTATGGAAACAAGGCCTACCCTAGCTCCACAGGTCAACCCAAGGGAAAGAAATACTCCCGGAAAGGACACTGAGCGCCACAAGACCGTCCCCAGCCTATCACCTTCCGTTGCTTCCTTCAGTCCTCGTTTAAATGGCAAAGTTAGGTCAATAAAAGGTGTCCTATCAAGTCTAATTGATTTTAGGCCTATGGACTAAGTTAGAATGAGTTAAAAGGTGTGTTAAGGCAAGATATTGCTTGCCAAAAAAGGTGTATTTGTACCAAAACCGAAATTTACAACTTGCAAGAGATTGAAGTGCTTGACCACAAGATATCACTTAAAAGAGCATGAAAGGAACTTGAAATAGCTTGCAAGAAAGTAAAATTTAGTTGCCTTAAACCATTCACAATGTGCTCATGATGTTTGCAATAAAATTAAAGGATAAGTGCTTGTGAAAGACTATGAGTTAAAAACAAGTACTTTAAAAATGAAGCTTGCAAAATGAAAGAGATTTAAAGCATAAGATTGATCCTATGCCTCCATGGGCCTAAGCTAGCATTAGTATATGTGATTTCTACTTCTAGATAATTTTAAACCATCAAGCACATTAGAATCACAATACTAAACTAGCCATACGATTTTGGGGGTTGGCTAGGCCAACTTCACTCCAAGGTGTAGGCCACAAATAAGGAAATAAACGTTTGAAATGGAAAACTGAAATAACAAACCACTTACAATGGCACAAGGTGGAGGGAAGCCTTCCTATTTTGTGCCAAAGAGGGTTGGAAAAGAAATAAATGAAAACTAAAGCAACCTAGCCACACAACCTTGTCCTAATGACAAGTGGGGCAAACAAAATAAAGAATGCAGAAAATTATCAAGTGATCCTAGCCTTACGATTTTGGGGGTTGGCTTAGCCAAACTCACACCAAGATGTAGGCATTAATTTAAGTTACAATATACATAAAAGAAATACAAGAATGCAAGCCTCAAGGGACTCCTGAGGGCTTGCTACAATGCTAGAAAGATGAGAGAAGGGTTGGGAATTGTTACCCAACCAAGAGGGGGGCTCCCTTGTGTGTTTGAGACCAAATTTCAACAACACTTCCTCTTGTACTGGCGAGAATCTGCAAAAAACAACAAGCTATTGCTTGCTGGAAATGCTGCAAACACACCAAAATGTTAAAGAAAATTTATGTTTTTACACAGAAATTTTCTACATAAAAAAAAGCAGCAAGTATAATGTATGAAATGACCTATCCTAGAGTCTTAGAAATACCAAAATCTGAATATGAATGAACATAAAATAGAACTAAGAAAAAGAGGAGTTTCAAGTGGGTAGTGAAGGCAAGCTTCTAGCTCAAAGCTAGCCTTGCAAACCCTTGAGGCGACTTGCAACTTATGAAACAAACTTGTTAGATATGAGCAAAGATGAATAAGATAGATGAATACAACAAACTAATTTGAGATATCCACTATTCTACTCATGTAAGTTCTACAACAACCCTATTGCAAAACCAGCCCAAGCAAACTAGTTTGCTTGGGACATCTACTCAATATATCAATGAAAACTTCACAAGCAACAATATCACCTCCAATCCAAATGCACCAAGACACAATCTTTAGTACACCAAGGTCCTTCAAAGCTCTTTCTTATTACCAAAGTAGGAAGTTACGACAACTAATTGCTACAAGTTCCTCTCCAAAATGAGAGCAAGAGTGAATGAAGCAAGGTGGGAGAGATGAGTAGTGTGAGGAGAGAATTTGGTAGCATAACAATAGCTCAAGAGATGGTGCTGAAATGAGGGTGAGAGGGCCTTCATTTATACTTGGAGAGGCAAAGTGACCCCTCTTGGATGAGATCCAAGTGTCAAACACCAAGCTGATGAGAGAATCCCAAGGAGGGGGCCACACCACTTAGGGTTTTGGCATGGATTGATGAGGTGGAATGAGTGAGAGGGAGTGGGACATAGCGAAAAGGTGAGGTGGAAGGCCAAGAAGGGCGTACCCATGGAGAGAGGGGCCCACATATCAAATTATTTCACTTTCCATGGTTTTCTCATGAGGGGGGGTGTAGGGGGGCAAACTTGATGAAGTGAGTAATGAGTGTAGGGGGTGTGTAAAGGTTAGAAAGGGGTTTGGGTAGGCTAGGAATGGGTTTAGTCATCATCTACCACCTTTACTATACTCATTTAGCTCATACTTACAAAAAATGACATTTTTACTATGTCATGACGAGCAATTAAAATTGATGTTTTGACTGACTTGGACTCCCTATGGACAAACACTTAGCAAAAGTTGTCCAACTGAGCTGAAACTTGGTCCAAGGGTGTAGGGGGTCCCATTCCATTTCTTTTGAGCACAAATACCCCTAGCAAAATCCCAAGGACCTAGTTTTTACATTTTTTATCAAAAATAATTAAAATTACCCAACCTTAGGCAATTTTAATAAATTAAAAAAAAACCTTCTAGACTTGAAGGAATTCCGCAAAACTTTGAAAGATGTCTCACATGGTCATTTACAACATTCCGAAACCCTAGCTACCAGAGGACAAAACCATTAGAACGCCTTTCACCACTTTGGAGGAATTATTTGTGGGAGTGAAAAACTCAAGGGAAATTAATAAGGCTGGTTAGGCTAAATTAATAACTTGAGGAAAAAAAACACTCAGTGAAAGGAACTCCTCTAATGATGAAGTCCTAAGGTAACTGACCTAACTATGATCCATGTAGACCTATTACATTATTATCCCACGTAGGGGAGCGGAAATTCCAATTACAAAAATACACTCTACCAAAAATGCCTTGTAGAACCAGGAAGTCTCTAACTTGGTAGCATATAATGATGCATATCTTCATGGTATATGGAGTTGACCCCCTAGTTGAATAGGTGGTCAACCTTGTGGTAATAGGGCTCATGCCTTTATTTGTAGTGCCCATTGAGGATGAGTAGTTAGATGGACATTCTCAAGTCTTTGTAATGAATTGGGATTGAAGGTATTTTGTATTATATGGCGGGGATGTGAATTTTTTGATCCATTCCATCACAGACGACCAACCCTTTGATTCACCTTGTAGGCACAAAAATGATTTTGGAGTTCTCTTGCAACTGGGGTGCAATCCCCATATGGGGCTAGTTGTTAACCCTTGAAAATGCATGATTTATTTTGCATTTTCATAGGTCTTTCTTCTCTCACCTACTTGGCATGGAAATATTCATTTTGGACACATCCTCCTATGGGATGAGCTTAACAAGCACAACAATGGTGGGATGGTTAGAAGGAAGTAAGCCATGTAGATAAGACAAAGTGCACCAATCTTTCCAAGAGTGAGCCACAAAGTCTCAAAGATCCTGCCAAAAGAAGATACCCTTCTTACTCAAATGTGAAACTTAGAAATGTGGAATCTTGATTCTTTGCAATACAAGTACCATTCAACCTCTATCTCCAAATAGATCACCTCACTAGATCCCAACCAACTTTATTGCCAGCGATATTCCACCTAACCAAACCTGCAACAACCTTCCTAGCTGCCCAAATGCTTCTACAAAAATGACCTTGAGACCTAGAATTGGTGTGGTGAAGAGATAATATCACACAAACCAAAGTCCCCACAAACCTTACCCACTTGTTGATCTGTAGCCAATCTGTGCCACAACAAAGATTGTGAAGGAGAGGTACTCTCCAAACAACGCAACACCCATTTAGCAACAAGGATGCTCCCCTAGGTAGACCGTAGACACATAAATCAACCATAAGCCCCCCTCATCCTTGGGCATGATACACACATCCCACATGACCATCAAAAGGCCCTGCTCCCCACCATATCTAGACCACAAATACAACCTCAAAATCTACTTCAGGAGAAGAAACTAAGCCCAAATGGGACGCCAACATGAGACATAATAAATGTAAGAAGCTTGGAGAATTTGCGTTGCAATCATCAACTTTCTTGCAAATAGAAGGTCCTTATACTACCAAAGTGAAGCTTTTTCTATAGCTATTGAAGATGCCAATCCCACATAACCATAAGTGAAAGGCTCACCCCAAAAGGAATGCCAAGATACTGAACAAAGACCCCCAACTAAACATAATTCATATAGGGGGAATCTAGGTGAGCAAGTTGTCCAATCCAACCAACCAGAAGTCAATTTTATGACACTAGCCACCACACCTAAAGCCACACAGAAATGGTCCAAGTAGTCCCTAGCGCCATCAACTGACTCTTGGTCATCACGTACTAAAAGAAGAGAGTTGTCTTCAAAGTGGTTGTTAACCATCTTTGAGCCATCGGGAAGAGAAATACCATAGACAAGCCCTTGGATGTGGGTAGCCTCCGGGAGATAGCCCAAAGTGTCAACTATCCACACATATGGGTAAGGCAACAAAGGGCATCTTGACCAAATGGACAAATGCAACAAAATCTGTGAGGAGAGATAGTTGTTGATTGAGACAAAGGATGATGCATTAGAAAATAGAGTATTCATCGTAGCAACTCAAGTCACTCCAAACCTCAAGCATGTCAACATCTCTATGGTGAAGGACTAGTCAATCCAATCATAGGCCTTGTCAAAATACGTCTTCAAGAAGAGCACCTATTGACTAGATTCTCTAGCCCACTCCTAGCCTCCCAGACCAAGATCAACATATCCAAAATAAGCCATCCCTACAAATCCTGTGTGCTCCAATTGAACCACTTTCTTGGCTACATTGTGGATACAAAAAGCCATTGCTTTGGACAAGATCTTGTAGGCAACGTTGAGAAAAGTAAACGACCTTCACCCACCAATGGAATCCTTGGCTGCATTTTTAAGAATAAGATTAATAAGCCCTTGATTTAGAGATTCAGTTAAATCCCCTGTGGAAAAGGCCTCAGTAGCCAAGTGGTGAAAGTCATCCCCCATTGTGTCCCACATAGCCTTGTAAAACTCACAAGGTAACCCATCCAACCCCAAGGACTTCCCATTCTACATGAGGCTAAGCACAACAAAAAGTTCCTCCTTCGACAAATCATTATTCAACCTATCCAAGTCCACAATTGACACCTTATGGGGAATCACCTTATAAGAGGAATTCATGGAAATCACCAAACTGTCTGTTAAAGCATAATGAGAAAACATATTATGAAAATGTAAACAAAACATAACTTTAACTTCAGCAATGTCCTCCTCAAGAACACAAACCAAGAACTCTCTCTGCCACTACCTTCTTCTTCAAGAAGTCAAAAAAGAATTTGGAACCCTCGTCTCTTCCTTAATCCACTACAGCTTAGATCTGACTTGGGTACCCCTAGCAATCTCCTCCTCTTTGCAAATACCCATCTCCAGTTTAGCAACATCCTCTTGAAGAGCTATATTGTGATGATCCTCCTCTAGAAAAATACAAACCTCCTCAAGATGATCCCTAGTAGCTCGCAACTCATGACACCACTTGTGGGTCATCATTCTCTCCCATTCTCTCATAAAATTGGCCATCCAACAAATAGAAACTTCCCACTAGATAAGACAACCCTCATTCTTTGGAGGACAAGGAGAATGATCCCACACTTGATGAACCAAGCCTTTAAACGTGAGACATTCAATTTGAACAAATAGGAAAGGGTCGAGTTTATCGTATGCCCCATCAAGATTATTGTCTGAATGGGAAAATGGTCCGAGCCTGTATCATCTATCAACACATCCACCACGCAAAGCCAACCTGAAAAGGAGATGTCCTCTTGAGGCCCATAAACTTGATCCAACCTCATATGCACCCTATCCTTTCCTTGTTTTTAATTAGTCCAAGTGAACCAACGACCATAATCCTACCCCTTTTGTTTCTAGTCGGGGTCATACATTTGGATTCTGAAGTGAAGCCTTGCACAGAGATCGAGCCTGCTTCTCAGCACCACTAACCACACTACCAGTGCCACACCCCAATCACCTTCCCACTTCACCATGTTAAGGTCTCTTTGTTAACCCCCAAATTGTCTGTGCAAATGGAGGGGTAAGAACTAGCTAGATTCCATCAAACTAGTTCCAGTGACAAGTGCATTTGGTTTTCACAGTGTTCAGAGTTCGCTTCAGAGTCTGTTTTGTCAGATTCCAAGAAACTTCTATTTTAAGTAGTTCTCCTATTTTCTAGGAGCTAGAGTTTTGAGGTCCGCATGTCAGAGTCAGTTACATATTATTGGTCCTTGCAAGCTCATGATGCCTTATTTCGAGCAACATGTGAGCACTTTAATGGCATTGTTATTTTTAGCAGTTAGGTTTTTAATTCTGAGCCTATATTTGGGTTCCTTGTAGAAAAACGAATATAATAAGACTCTTTTCATTGACATGCGAGACATTGCTATTTTTAGTAGTGCCTATCTTTAAGTGTGCTATATTTGACAGTAGTCTCGTAGCAATTCCCTTCATTTTCCATCTTTTCTACTTCTTAGGAGTTGGACTGCAATTTTTGGCATGTCTCTATTTAGTAGTCCTATTTATATCTAGTACAGGGTGTGATGTCATGGTTGCAAATTGCAATGTGCACTGGTGGAGTGGTTTCCAGGATTCCGGTGGGTGAAGGATGGTGAGTTAATTCCAAATAGAGTAGTTGGATGTTGTCTCGGTGTGACACGTGGCAGCTATTAAAAAGGTTTCCATTTATTTCAGGTCTTGCTGAATTTACCTTGTGAAAACCCTAGATGAATGTTCCAAACCCTAGCTGTTTTGTCAAGCTTAAACCCTAATTTGCCTTGCCGACTTTGTGAAGTCCAAACCCTAATTCAATTTGCTATTTTTGGTTGGAATCCTTGCCTGTGAGGTAAGCCTAAAGCCCTAATTCGCCTTATTATTCAAAATTAGTATCTTTGCTAATTTTACAAAGCAAAAACCCTAGATTGAGTTGTTGTTGCTAATTTTACCAAGCCTCAAAACCTAATTCCACCTTCTTATCTAATCCTTACATGTGGAATAGCCTTGAAACCTAATTCGATGTCCTCATCCAATATTAGCTTGTGAGATATTATTAGAACCCAATTTTCAAGATGCATTCATGGGGGTTGTTTTCGGGGGATATTTTTAGAAGTTTCCTTTCATACAACTTGTCTTCTTTCTCATGATTTGCAGGCAACATATTCTCAAGGAGAATACGTTGAGTTATAATTTGGGTATCCTAGCATGTCACAGATCCGCATATTGATGAGTGATGACAGCAGCATATCAAGCGGTGTATTTCAGGAAACAGTGCCAGATTGAGAAGAAATACAGCGTATTCTTGGAGGATGGGAGGTTCTTAGAGGTGAGAACTATCAGATTTCAGAGTTAATGAGCTGTGGACAGCAGTTTCCTACAGTAGAGGTGCCTAAGATAGGATATTTAGCACAAATTCACCACTGTAGAGTATTATTATTTGTGGATGTGTAAATTATATTTGGAAAAGACAGCTACAGGTTTCCAAGAAAGGCAACCCGTTAGGCCTGTGCTGCTGTTACATGATGACACTTGAAGATACAGTGTAGGTTTGGAGGATAAAACCAGTAAGTTTTGTGGTTAAAGTGAGTAAAACAGCAGACAGGAGATGAGATACAGACATGCCAGCACTGAAGTCAACTATTTCTGGTAGGTTTTATCATTGTGAATTAATAACCAACAGCCTTTAATCAGTTTTATGCTACAGCCCACCAATTTAACATGATATAAGCCATGAATAGTGAATCCCTGGTGCATGCTCAGGTGTTGGGGACATAACATTGGTCTGATTGGCAGTTGTTACTATTATTATTATCAGTTACAGCAGTGAGGTGAGTTTGCTGTTTCAGTTAAGTTAGATGAGTGGCTGAGTTTTTTTTGAGAGGATATCTAAACCAAGTAGTTGTAATGTCCACACAAACAAGTTGATCCTTTCCTCCTGCATGCACAACTAAGGCGTGTTAGGCTTTGTTCTTTTCTTTCTGGATTATGTAAAAGAGGGGCTGAGATCATTGTGCAAAGAGAGATGAACTTTTCAGAGCAGATTACAGTGCAGGTTCCTTCATCCTCCCACCTCCAGATTCTGTTCCTGTGCTGCCATCATTGTGTACTTAATTATTGCAGCCAGTCTTGTGTTTATCATCATGATGCAAACAATCTTTTGAATAAAATACAGATAGGGTTCGATTTATGCCGTATTATGCCGCTCTTTGAGTCTCATGGTTGAATAATTGTTAATGGTGTTGCAGTAGTTTGCTTGGCCTCAGTGTCCTTATTTTGATTTTATGTTCACTTAAGGCGCACATTCATTTTCTTTATTTCATTCACAACTATAATCAGTTAATGAACTTAATCTCCATCATCTCATATTTACTTTAACAGTCTACCCTTGTTCTTGGGAGCTCTCAAGTATCTCAAGGACAAGTAGTTTGCATGATGATCACTCATGTTATTTATGCAGATTTATTAGGTTATTGACAGCATATGATTGCTAGGGACACCCCCCGTGACTGGAAAAGCACCAGTCCAAATGAAGAAGTAATTAATAGTGACACGCAATGGCACTAGGCTAATTGCTTACAATCGTTCCATGGATTTGCTAGTGCAGATTTGCGAGATAACAAATTGGTGTCGTTGCTAAGGACTTCGTCAATCCTCGGATATGTTCAACAACAATGGTGAGTTTTACTTATTGATTTTATTTTTTTAACTCATTTGGCAACCTTAGTGGTGTACGATCAGGTCATACTAGATAACAAAAGAAAATCTCCAAGATTCGATCATACACAAGGCATTATTCCTAGCCTTAACGAACCAGGACACCTCTTTCGGAATAAGACTAGGGTTCCACCAAGAACTCCACCCGACTTGGTAAGTCTATCAACCTATTCAATAAGTTCATCCCCGATCACTAATAGTTTTTTGACAAAATTCCCTGGTGAGTGTTTCCTCAACACCTTTCTCCTCTATTATTTCAAATTTGTCTTCATCTCAGGCTAGTACTATCATAGCAATTGGAAACCCAATTAGGTTTACTCTTACTATTTACGGTCCATTGAGTTTTGTTGAAATTCCTAATCAACCTCATGACATGCCTACAAGTGAATATCGAAAGTGCCTTTCAAAATTTGCAGAAAACAATGAGTCTCTGTAGACGATCACTTGACTACTTTCTTGAAATTTGTGGATGAATTGGAGTTGGAGTATGAGGATGTGGTCATGAAAATGTTTGTGCAAACCCTTGAAGGGAATGTACAAACATGGTACAAGTCTCTCCCTGCCATCTCCATTGATGGATGGGATTCTTTCAAATGGAAATTTACAAAATAGGGTTACATGCAAGACAATTCCTTCTTGTTGGCAGAGTTTACTTCCATCCGCAAGGATGAGAATGAGACTATTTCTGAATTTCTTAATCGTTTTACTAAGATTTACATGAGGATTCCTCAACATGTGCAACCCAATGATGAATTTTCTTTATTCTATTATTTGAAGGCATTTGATGAATCTTTTGGTTTTTTGTTCAGGGAAAATGGCATTCTGAATTTAGAGGCTACTCTAACTGCTGCTCTCAAGTTAGAGAAGAATATCATTGCAACCGAAAAAGTCCAATCAAGTCCCTCAAGGCTGTTTGATTTGCAAGGAAGAGCATCTCAAGAGTCAAAGAAGGAAGGGGGTAGTGAGAACAATGAAATACCTGGGAGATTTGTTGATTTATCGCAGGATTTGAGCAACAAAATGATCAGGTTAGAGAAGAATTTACAAAATCAACAGGCTGTTCCAAAAAATCAGTGAATATTTCAGCCAAGGCAGCCCCCTCCCTGAAGACTTTTCCAACAGGAAAAGAAGGCAGAGACATCCAAGGTTCCAGCGCCCATGTTTGCAAACAATTTTGTGGGTTATCCTTCTTCCAGTCATTACTGTAGAGTGTATGAATTGCGCCATGACGAAGAGGGTTGTGGGGTATTTTTCTAAACAACCTATATGTTTCCCTCAAATCATCCATTTCCAAACAGCAAGAAGACAGTCTGAATATGTTGTCCTTAATTGAAGAAGACAGTAGCCCACATGTGTACCGATATTCGAGCAATAAGGAGGGAAATCAGCCAAGGGTTTTCCCTTTGAGTTTAGGGCAACTTGATGCATAAAAAAGCACTATGGTACCTGCTAGCATGGCTGTCCCTCGAGGTCAAATGGCAGCCTCTAAGGTTAACAAAGCGCAATCTAAGGCAGCAACCATGGTGGTTGAAATGACCATGACCTATGCCAAAAGAAACAAGGTGCAAAACGACCAACAAGTCAAGTCTGACACATAGAGTGATACTCAACAGCTGACTGCCCCAAAGCAGCATGATCCTTATGCATAATTCGAACTTCTATTTGGTAATTGAGTAGTCAAAGATAAAACAAATTGGTGCCAATTAAAGAGTTGATTCACCATCAGGAAATTCTTGGGCTTGGGTGGTTCCATTGATCCAACAGATGACCACCCACAAGTATATTTGGGTACAAACGAGGTTGATGAACCCCTTTTCTACATTTCCTTGCTTGTTAATGGTTTATTGTTTCAAAATTGCATGTTAGATTTAGAAGCCTCAACTAATGTTGTGACTCTTGAGGTGATGAATGAATTAGGATTAATGATTTTCAAACCATATAGAAATTGTGCAGGCTATGGATTCATGAGAGTTGCAGGTATGTGGGGTAATTAAAGGGCTCGAGGTCTAATTGTAGGAGTATTCAAACAGAATTCTGACCATGGATGTGGTGGTCATAGATTACCTTGCTAAATGGGGCATGCTTTTGTCTACAAAATGGGAAACTAATGCAGGAGGAAGTATCCAAATGGATTGGTCGTGTTGCCGCCTTATACACACCTCGGGTCACATGGAAGAAATCTTCAATTCACTAGGTGTGTCCTTGGGGGCAAGCCTTGAGTTGAGATACTGTCACTCAACACTCGATTCCTCCATCTAGGCCAACTCCTAGCGAAGCCAAGGAGGGTGGTCCCTAAGAAAATAACTAAGGCTAAGTAAGCTAAGTACAAAAGGAAATCTAGGAGTTTATTGAAAGCAAGAGCAATATACAAGTAAATCTATTCTAGCAGCATATCTGACACATAAATGAAATTTGCTTATGATAAAGATATAAAGCATGTAAAGTACTTGCAAGTTGCATGTAAGAGATAAATAATGAAAGCAGATACAAGTGCTTTGAAAGGTAAATGATAAGCAATATAAGACCAGTGCCAATGATATGAAAGGTTGTTGCAAAATGTGAAATGTTGCTGAAATGAAGATGTGTTGTGTATGCTCTTGACAATTTTATTATTAAGGTGAGTTGTTTAGTTCGTGGGTTTATTGTGAAGTGGCTTGATAATTGCAAGACCACTTATGAGTGCAAAGTGTGTGTGTAAGTGATTGCAAAAAAAAGAAATCTAGTCTAAAGTTTGGCCCTCTAGAGGTTCTCTCAATTGGGTACAAAGAGCAATGTCGGAGGTCCAACAAGGAGAGAATTGATCTCATTAATGCGTATCCCCCTGACTTCACACACAATCTCAATGTATTACCCCAATCGAACAATAACCAATATTGGATTTCCCTATTAAAACTAGATCCACACTAACCAGTCCCCATTCTGTATGGAACCCACACCAAAGATCAATCCAAAGCTCGTAGAGGAGGGGTCAAGAACATACTAGGGGAAGTTGAGGGGATGGTTTATTGCCAACTTTGAAATTGCAGAAAGTAAATTGCAGAAATTGAAATATAATCTAAGCCAATCTACTAAATGAAACTACTCCAATGTTTTGCGGTGTTGTGCATTTATTTTATGGTTTATGTTATCTTTTTAAGTTAATAAAGAAAATGAGAAGCCAGATTGAGACAATCACACAAAGACACCGATCCCCCCCAGGGGATTGAATACTGGGTGTTGGGTAGCCCACTGATTTTATTAATGTGTTACAATGATCTTTTTGGGAATGCTTGTGATCCTTTATAAAGAGGATCAACAAGCTTTACAAGTTTTCAGAAATTGTTATCAAAGGAAGAAAATAATTTCCGGGGTCTCAAAAGGTCCGAATTCTCCAAATTTCGCCAGAATCTCCCCTTGGCTGTCTGAAAATCTGCAAAAATCAGCAAGCAAATATCCCACAAAGATGCCCAAAATCGCTTTGGACAACTTGCAGAAAAAGTCAAAACTGTGAAAAAAAAATCCAAGTTAAAAAATACACAAAGCTAGCTATTCACAACCACAAAAGCAAGCTAAATAATGAACTTCCTAAGTGATTTTGTTTGTTGTTCGGAACAACAAACAAAGGAACACTAAACTTGCTAAATATCGAATTGAAAGGACTTTTAAAAGAAACTTCCTTTTAGTCTTTAAAGATTTAGATAAAATGCTTGCTAAAAGATAAAATTCTATGATAGATCTAGCTCTTTTAATGATAGCAAAGTTAACATGAAATCTAAATCTATTTAAGCATGCATGTAAAAGATCTATGTATGATTTTTCAGAAAGGAAATTAGATCTATAACATGCAAGATAAGGTAACCAAGAACTCTTTAAATTTTGTTGAGAAAAATGAGAAAGGAGTGTCAGAAGGAAAGAGATATTGGGCTATGGAGTTCTCTTGGTGGATTGTAGAGGGACTTTGTTCCCGTAGAAGGAGGTTGAAGGAGATTCAAGCTAGAATCCTCCACTCCTCCAATCCTAAGGCCCTGCAAACTTAGAAAAATCCTGCAGAGTACTTTGTCAAAGATGGGTGCTCCCTACGCATGGGATCTAGAAAACATGTCAATCAAAAAAGAACATGAAATCTTGAATCACATATGCTAATAACAACAAGATTTAGAAATGCAAACTAGGTTAATAAATCTTCCTATTCAAGGACAAATTGACAAAAATATAATTGCAAGAACTCAAGACTACAATTACCTCAACACCTCAAAGAAACATGGACATGCACACATTTGCACAATACACAGGTATGATCTCCAAAGTCTCTTTATTTCTATTCTAATAAGCTTAGAAGCAGTACAACAGCTTAATCCCAAGTCTCCAAATCTAGCCAACAATGGAGAGAGGGCTTTATTGTATAGCTCAATGGGTGAAGATCCCAAAGAGGGGGCTGCACCACTTGGAGAGAGAGGGCGCACCACATGTTGAGAAAATGAAAGACAAGTGTGAGTATAAGGCTTCCACCTCTCTCCAAACTCCATAGAGGGCGCCACATGTGAGAGATGAGAGGTGGGAGAGGTCGCCACCTCTCAACAGGTAGGCACCTCCCTTCAAGGATGTGCCACCTCTTGGGAGGGGGGTGCACCTCTCCATAGAGATCTCTCTTAACTCAAGCTACAACTCGCTCAACTCACCCATAACTCTCTCTCAAGTGCCAACAACGGTTAGTGAACTCAAAGAGAGGGTGAGTTAACTCGAAACATGTTTCACAAAAAATAGCATTTGCTGACTTTTGTCTTTTATTTCCCTTTTGTGAAAGAAATTGATTTTAAGTGACTAAAAATCACTATTTTCACTCACAAAGGGGGTACAGAGGTAAAGTGGGTACTCTAAGCAAAAAAATGAGTACCCCTAAGGTATATGATGCCTCCTAGTACCACTTATTTAACTTATACATTATTTACAATTAAAATATCTTGTTTTGCGGGAAATTTTTTATTTGCTGAAAACAATGTTACATTTATCATTATAGGGAATTTATCGCCAAGGGTCCAAAATTGAAAATATCAGGGAAAATATAAGAAATTATCGAGAAACATGAAAAAATACAAAATAATCTTTTTTTCAATTTTTTAAACTTATAAAGCAACATCAACATTAAACAAACACATTGTTACATAAATATGAAAATAAAACTAATATATAAGATGTATAAGATGTCAAATGGTACATCAGACATCAATACTGAAATATGATATTTGTCTTGAGTAATAAGTCCTGACAGGATAATACCAAATCACATCCAAACAAAAACAAATGATCTTATGAAATGAATCATGGCAATGAAAACAACAGATTTCCCCTTGTTTGCTTGATGGAAAATGGTCACAGTATCCTCAAAGCTCAAACCAATGTTTTAAAACTTGGACTCGGATTGACTCAAATCGATTTGATTTCAATGACTTGGTTTACTAAAAAATACATAAAATATTTAAATTTTAATGAAAAATTATATTTTAAAGATTCCAAACCATGATTCCAAAAAATTATTGAAATTTCAAAAGAAAGCATTATGAATAAATGAGCAAAATCATTTAAATGACAAGCAATGTTCCACCATCACTTATATTGGGATCCTCATCATTAGTATCACCCTTTGCCTCTTTCCTAACCTTTTCCTCTACCTCGATCATCTAGGGACATCAGTCAACACAACTCCATTTTGATGAAACCGCCTAATCCAAGCCTTATAATATGGTAGAAAAAGCTTAACATGATTAATCAACAATTTTCGTTTGAGTGCAGGATACATTTTTGCTAAGGCCATGACGAAAGTGTTCAACAATCAATACCACCAACATCAAGGTACATAAAGGGCTTGGTGCTCTTGATTAAATGCCAATATCATACCCTCATACATGATAGAATCCAATGGAAATGTTGCAATCCTACCAATCCTGAAATCCTGAAAACACTTAAGTCTGTTGAATTTTGAATGGGATATGAAATTCTACTTTCTCCATATGAAGTCCGATGATGTTGGAACCACTCTCAAACATCCTAAAACAATTAATGGTAATGTTAAAAATTTAAGTAAAAGGATAAAAAGGAAATGTCAACTAATGGAAACATTACCATTAGTTGTAAACATTTTTTATCAAACTGTGTAATGCAAAACTCACTTTTGCAAAATGAGGGTTAAAAGACCAAGAATCTCGTTAATAAGGTGATATTGATGCAGACAGGGCGATAATTTCCAATTTATCGCAATAATTACCCAATTGATCATGATAATTTCAATTTATTGCGATAATTACCCAATTTATCGCAATAAATTCAAATTATCGAAATTATCACAATTATTTCAGGTGATATTATCGCTGAGGTTGGTTTTGGCGATATTATCGCGATAATTTCGACAATATCGCAATAAGTGTAACACTCGCTGAAAACATTAAAAAATCCTAAGGGGGACTTTGCGCAATTTCCATATGACTCAAAAGTGATGACTAGCATGTTAATATACATTAGACACTAGACTTAGACTAATGACCATGTTAATATACATTAGACAAAAGTAAAAAAACATTAGACACTTGACTTAGACTAATGACCATGTTAATATACATTAGACACTAGACTTAGACTAATGACCATGTTAATATACATTAGACACTAGACTTAGACTAATGACCATGTTAATATACATTAGACAAAAGTAAAAAAACACTCTAGAGTAATGTACTAATGACCAAGTCTTAGAGGGATAAGCCTTTTACAAAGTTCATCATGCTAGCTCATCTTATTACAGTTCCCCATGGGGGTATGGAAATGTGGTATGAAGAAAAGAGAAGAAAAGAGGACCATAATGGTTGACTGGACTTCTGAACTCTGAATTTGAACAAGTATCTTGTTCAACTTTGGCGGCTCAACTGCAAGTCCATCCTAGTGCAACTTGGTCGGTAACAGGTCATATGCTAATATTCCTGTGACTCCAAGGTACAAGGTGAGGTTGTTCCAAGAGAAGAAGATATTACACAATGTTGAAGATCCCCAAAAACTAGATAATGAACCTTTATACCCTGAGGTGTCTAAACGTAACTTGGTGATACATGTGGTAATGGATGAGCATGATGAACCGATTGTACCACCAGAGTCTATCAATAAGAGTTTACCCAAACAACTTGTGGACTATGCACTTTGATGGTGCACAATCTAGATTTGCAAATGGTGCAACAATTGTTTTCACATCCCCCTCAGGTAACATATTTCCATTTGTTTCGTTTGGAGTTTGATTGCATTAACAATATGGCTGACTATGAGGCTTTGTTGTTAGGTCCTGATAGGTGCGAAAGATGGGCATAAAGTTGTTGAAGGTAAGTGGGGATTATGAGCGTGTGATCGGTCAGGTAAGGGACTTATGTGATGCAAAGAACCCATGGCTCAAGAAGCACCGAGATGTAGTTTGGGATGAGATCGAATGCTTTCAGGGATTTTCTATCACTATTGTCCCAATGGCCCAAAATCACCTTGTATATTCCATGGCATCATCCACTACTTGCTTCCAACCATGTATAGCTATCCACTACTTGGTGTTGAGATTTGTACCTTGGGAGGTGTTCCCCATGTGCTTTTGACCTCCTTAGCACATGAGGGAAGGACATGA
>JASDQU010096296.1:0-12391 GCA_032191745.1 Picea mariana | reverse complement strand
CACTTAGACAAGTTCTATCTCATGCTCAGTTGATTTCTTCATCATGTTTTTCTCCTTCTAGATGACCATGGGTGGGGCTCTGAGTTAACAAAAGGGTTCATGGTGGATTTGAGGGATGGAACCCTTTTGGCCCAAGATAAGTACCCTACAAAGAGCGTTAATCTTCACTTTGTGGATGTTTATCTCAATGAACTTATTGATTTTCTACCACTTGGGATAGAGACTTTTGGATTGGTATTTGAGCCCCTTTATTTTGTTCTAGATAAGTCTCCTAATAAGATTTTGGTCAGCAGAGTGAGGCATAATGTGTTTGATTGCCTTATGGAAAGTGGGAATAAACTTATTAAGCGCAGACAAGAGAAACGACAAGGTCATGATGTTGTTGTTGATGGTGATGATAAAGTGGAGAAGTTTGGATCCATTGCAGTTACAATGGGCATTGTGAATGGTCTCTTTGAGTTGGCTATTGCAAATTTCGAAAAGCTAGAGAAGTATTTCTCAGCATCTGGCATATCGATTTTTCTGAATGGGGTGAATAAGTGATCCAGATTTTATGAGCAGAATGAAATGACTACAGATTACTAACATGTTCTTAACACAAAATAACAGAGATACAATAAAATTGGTTTTCTATTCAATAACGAAATAAGTTGAAACTGTAAAGTACAATAGAAACAACCTTGTTGGAATGGTGGCGGCTTATCTATTAGAAGAGATGTGATGGCTACGATCATTCGCAAGAAGAACATTAAAATGATGCTCTAAAGGCCTTTTGACAATAAGAAGGAATTCCAAAAACCATAGACATCCAAAAACCTAACCCTAGTAGATGAAGCACCAAAAGTCATGTGGGCCCCGTTTGGGTAAGTTAGTACATCAACTTCCCGGGGTCATAACTTTTGCATATGATCTCCATTTTAGGCGTATGATAGCCCGTTGGAAAGGTATCATTGAGGAGATTAATTTTAGGCACAATATCAAAGAAATTTCCATATTGAAAATCTGTTTTCCCAAAAAACATTGTTTAGGGCCTCAAAACGACTCTGGAAGTGAAAACTGCTAAAAATAGTAAATTACCAAAATTGCTAGAAAAATGTTTTAAGCCAGATGGAAAAGGTGGGTGGACACCAATATCCACCTAGATAAATACTCCCTCCTTAGGAATCAATGGTCTCCATTGCGTTGAGGTCCCCCATCAGATGAGGAAATTTCTGCTGAATTTGGCCCCGAGTGAGCCACTTGCCTTAGTGCAGGAGTTGCCCTGCTTTGACGACTCGATCAAGTTGGATACTTTGTTGTCGAGTGCCCTTGATATGTGTATCCACAATATGATCATTGGATGCCCGTTGTATGCAGTCTGGGTTGAGCTCTATTGGTGTCAATTGTTCTGCTACTTCTGAGGTGTCCAATAATGGTGGGAAATAAGGGTGAAGGAGATCCACGTTGAACACTGGGTGCAGGCCAAGGAAAGGAGGAATGTTGAGCTCAAAAGAGTTATCCCCCATGGATTTGGTGATGGTGTATGACCCATAACAGAGTGGTTGAAGCTTCCAATGCGGTCCTGTAAGGCGTTCTTTCTACAAGTGCAACCAAACTTTGTCGCCCACCTGAAACTTATGTGGCACACGATGTTGATCATGGCGTTGTTTGTACTTGGCATTGGACTTCTGTAGGATATCCTGAACCTGTTGGATGATGTTTTGGATCCACTCAATGAACCAGGTGGATTTTTCATCTTTAGTTGGAGCAGGAGATGATTCAGTCGAGGTGACTGCAAGGGGAAGTGCAACATCTATGGGACCCAATGGTTGGAAGACCAACCCCGCCTAAAAGGGTATGTGGCCAGTTGAGCTATGTAGGGCTCAGTTGTAGCTATGTTGAACATAGGGAAGGCTCTCATCCCATGTGCAAGGGTGCTTTGAATTATACATGCGAAGGATATGCACAATCATTCGATTTACGACCTTGGTTTGGCCATCTGTCTGGGGTTGGAAGGCCGTGGATTTGGTGATTTTGGTGTCCATCAGTGACTAGAGGCTCAACCAGAATGTGTTGAGAAATCGACTGTCCCAATCTGAGACAATGGTTTGTGGGATTCAAAAATGTACCCAGGCTCGTTCAAAGAAGAGCTTGGCAGTGGCCTCTGTTGTGATGCTCTTCTTGCAGGCAACCAAAATCGTCATCTTAGAAAAAGAAATCAACCACCACAAAAACATAGTCATTTTCCTGCTTGGTGGACGGGAGGCCCGACATGTAGTCCATTGATATGGATTCCCATGGCCTGTCAAGAGTAGGAAGAGGGGTGTACAGGCCATGTTTCTTAGTGGTCAGTTTGGCAATAGCATAGGCAGTGCAGAACTTGATATACTTGATGACCTCCTGTCAAAGTTTCGACCAGTAGAAATATTTTTATATCATCACCATTGTATTTTCGATGTCGAAGTATCCCACCACCTGACTGTAGTGGGATTCTCATATCTTCTTTGCTCGCTCACTTGATGGAACACATATATGGCCTAGATGACACAACAACCCATCTTGAAGATGGAAATTATCAACAACTACATTTGCACCCAACATTTGGTAGGTGGTGGCAAAGTCTGGGTCTGTCTCATAGAGTTGGGGCCATCCAGGGGTCTCATGGCTGCAAGAGTCTAGCACCATGGTGATTTTCACGACTGGCAGTCTACTGAGGCAATCGACAACGCGATTGGTGTTTCCTTTTTTATACTTGATGTTGAGGTGGAATTGATGCAAGTATGTGGACCACTTTTGATGGCGTTCATTCTATAATTTTCCTTGTGTCTGCATGAACTGCAGTGGCTTATGATCAATGTGGATGACTATCTCCTTCCCAAGAATGTAATGTCTCCACTTGCGGCAGGCTTACACAATGGAGTACATTTCTTTGTCGTAATTAGGGTACTTACGAACAACATATGATCGTGTCTAACTATGATAGGCCACAGGGTGGCCGTGCTGAGTGAGAATGGTGCCCACAACATAGTATGAAGCATCTGACTCGATTTCAAAGGGTTGTTGCAGGACTGGTAGTGAAAGTACTAGGGTTGAGCACAAGCACTACTTCAAATCATCGAATGCTTATTTTTGGGACCGGCCCCACGTAATTTTCACCTTACCACCACCCCTGGTTATTTAGATGAGGACCCATGCAATATGGGAGAATCCCAACACAAACCTATGGTAGAAATTGGCAAGGCCTAAGAAGCTCCGAAACTCAGTGAGTGTGGTTGGGCTGGCCAGTCACGAATGACTTGGATCTTGGTTGGATCCACATGTACACCATGTTGATCAACGATGTAGCCTAGGTAATAGACCCTATCCATGTTGAAGGAGCATTTTTCTAAGTTGGCGTATATCTTATGCTACCACAAGGTGTGCAGAATCTGCTGAATATGCTACAAGTGTTCGGCCCAAGTCTTGTTGTAAATGAGAATTTCATCCAGATACACCACTACAAAATTATTGGTGAATGGTCACATGATATCATCCATCATCCTCATGAAAGTGGCTGGAGAATTTTCCAAACCAAAGAGCATGACCAACCATTCAAAAAGGCCTTCCTTTGACTTGAAGGCAGTCTTCCATACATCTGTCTGTTCTATCGAGACCTGGTGGTAGCCAGACTTTAGATCAATCTTACTGAAGTATTTCTCCCCTGTGATTTGATCAAGGAGGTCGTCGATTCGGGGAATCGGGTATCAGTTTCTAACTGTGATTTTATTTAGAGCCTGGTAATCAATGTAGAGTCGCCGAGTTCCATCTTTATTCTGTACCAACACGATTGGGCTCCCGCAAGGTGATGAGATGTGACGGATGTGCCCCTTGTGGAGCAGTTCTTGGATATGTCACTTGATATCCTCATTCTCTAATAGAGAGTAGTGATAGATTGGCCCATTGGGCAGTGGTGCATCGGGGGTCATATCGATGGGGTGTTTGACCTGACAGTGCAGAGGTACCCTAGTAGGTGAGGAGAAGATATCTGAGTATTCTTCCATGACCTTATCTACTTTCTTCTGTTGTGTGGAGAGGTCGGTCGCAGAGACCCTGGATGTGGTTGTGATCTTTCACTTATTCTGAGAGTGAATCATGAAGATGACAAACTTCCCCATCTGAGAGATGACCTTCCTGCATTCCTTATCAAAAATCAAGGAAATAACACTAGGTGGGACTACCTCGGGTATCCTATACAATTTCCTGTTCAAATTAATAATAACACTACGAGGCCTAGACTTATATACAACATGACGTTTCCATAAATAAGGTTGGACCAAAAGAACATCACAAACTTCGAGAGGAGAAAAATGACACAATACCTCATCTTTGAATGGCTTGATGTCGTACGACAGTCGACATTGTTGGCTGACGTGGAGATCACTTCCTTGGTGGAGCCATCCAATGGTGTAGGGTTGTGGGTACGGTGTTGTCGGTAGGGCCAGCTGCTTGATGATGTCTACCGAGATGAGGTTCTTCTGGTTACCTCTATCAACGATGAAGTGCAGTGGGGTGCCTTTTAGCCACATTTGTGAATGGAAGAGGTGCTCCCCTTCTTCTAGCTCGTCTGGTTCACCAGGCTGGAGCTTGGTGGTAGCAACGATGGCACTGGGTTCCACATCAATGATCCGTCTTCCCCTTTCTGGTTCTGGCTTAGAGTCAGAATCTGCATCAGATTCAGAGGATTTCACTTCAGCCACCAACGACTGCTTTGAGCGACAGTTAGTAGTGTTATGCCAAGAACTCTTATGGAAGTCGCACCACTTCCCGATATCTTTCTTTTTGTTTCCGGTGTCCTTCCTTGCTTACAGCTTGGACTGGTTGTCCTGATACTTTCCATATTTTCTCTTTCCTTTGTTCTGTGGGTTGGGGCCGCCCTTTCCTGGCTTTTGTTGTGAGGGGTTCCCAGGCCCAAATTGTCACGTCTTTTGTTTGAGCTTCTACTCGATTTTAACATCATATCGGTAGGTCGTGCCCAAAGATGGGATGTCTAGAAATTCGATTTCGGTATGGATGTATCTATGTAGAGCACTGTGATACTTGAGCACCAAATGTTTCTGTAAATCTTTGATACCCATATTGGTGTGTAAGGTATGGAAGATATTTGTGAAATCTAGCACTGCTTGGTCTCTTTCTTGCCGCAATGTGGTCCATTTGGTATACAAGCCATCATAACATCCAACAGGGTAGTATTGTTCCTTAATAGCATACCTAAAGGATTCCCAAGTGATTGTGACTATAAATAATGAGGGTTCCTATGTTTCCTTTTTCTCACAGAAAGTTTCCCACCAATATTTGACATGGGGAAGAACTTTGAGGAGCGCAAAAGTAATATTTTCTCTATCTGAGAAGTTATGGACATAAAAATACCCTTCTAGTATATTCAACCAATTGTCTACAACATCTGTGTCTATCTGACCTTCAAATATAGGAATATCGAAGTTTATTTGTACCTTGAAGGGGGCAGTGCCTCCGCTCAAAGAATATGTGTCGCATGTTGGCAGCCACCGAAGGATTTGCGCGAAACTATCCATCATCTCGTTCCTCTGTTGCATGAGGGCTTCCTCAATCAACATTTTGAAAAGATCTCATGTCCCTTCATCTTTATTTTCTCCTTCCATGATAGGTCGCTTGGGCGTGTGATAGATTTTTTCCTCAAGAGAAACAATCTCGAGACCCAACTCTCTGTACTCCGACCTCATTGGGGACATGCATTAAGATGACAAGGCGCAGACCGCTCTGATACCACTGATCTGGATTTTATGAGCATAATGAAATGACTACAGATTACCAACAGGTTCTTAACACAAAATAACAGAGATATAGTAAAACTAGTTTTCTATTCAATAACGAAATAAGTTGAAACTGTAAAATGCAGCAAAAACAAGCCTGTTGGAATGGTGGCAGCTTATCTCTGAGAAGAGATGTGACTAATGTGCTCATTCACAATAAGATAATTACAATGAGGCTCTAAAGGCATTTTTACAATAAGTAGGAATGCCAAAAACCCTAGACATCCAAAAACCTAACCCTAGGAGATGAAGCGCCAAAAGTCATGTGGGCCCCGTTTGGGTAAATTAGTACATCACTTCCCAGGGTCGTAACTTTTGCATACGATCTCTGTTTTAGGTGTATGATAGCCCATTGGAAAGGTATCATTGAGGAGATTCAATTTAGACACAATATTGAAGGAACTTTTATAATTCAAACCTTCTTTCCCAAAAAAAACATCGTTTAGGGCCTCAAAACGGCTCCAGAAGTGAAAACTGCTAAAAATAGTAAATTACCAAAATTGCCGGAAATTGTTTTGAGCCAGTTGGAAAAGGTGGGTGGCCACCAATATCCACCTAGATCAATAAGAAACCCTTATGTATCTTCAAAATATACCCTTGCAATCCCTCTCCCTTTCTTATGGAGTGTAGGTCCTATCGGTTGAGCACCTAAAGGGTGGCCCTCACAGAGTGCCTACCTAAAGGCCTTATTGATCAGGGTCTTGTTGATTGAGCTCTCTCTGTCAATTGAGATCTCTCTCAGAGACCACATTGGTGAGGATCGGTTGGGAGAGGTGAAAAAAAATAGTTTAGGATCATTGTTCTCACATGATTAAACCAAGAAAAATCAGAAATTAAGAAATTATCGATTTTGGTGGCATGATGTAAACCCCTGATCTCTCTACTCCATGATCACTAATGCATTTGGATGGATAGGTATCCTTTGCCTATGTCACTATCCAAATTCACTGGATAGGGCCTCCTTCGACTCTCTCTATCACTGCGGAGGGGATTTTCTATGCTCACGGCTAGGTTTTGCTGCTCTGTTATTCTTGGGAATGGGCATGATGGTTTTGCTAGTGCTCCACTAGTTTGGGAATGGGTGCGAGTTTGGTTTTAGTGTTTTTTTATATGAGTTATATGTTTTGTTTTGTTTTTATGTTTTTTATTTTTATTTTTTCTATTTAATATAATTAATATATTTTTTTCTCCCATTCACATTAATTATTCTATAGGATTGTTGTTTGATTGTCGAATTCTTTGTGCGAGTGATCATGTTTGATTCAGAAACCCTCCCATACCGTTAATGCATGTTCCTAGTCTAACCATGTCAAATTTTAGTCCATATAAGTACAAATTGAAAAAATTTCAACGTTGTCCCCATTCACATGTCATGATTTAGATGTGTTGGTTTTGCTTCTTTGCTAGTCTATAGGCTTGTTGTTTGATTGTGAAATTTTTTGTGTGAGTCATGTTTGAGTCTGGAAACCCTCCCATACTATCATTGCATGTGTCTAGTCTATCCATTTCAAATTTCAGTCCATACAAGCACAAATTGAAAAAAAAACAACATTGGTCCCATTCACATGTCACTTATAAGTAGGGTCAAGTACATGAGTAGGTGCGCCTTATTTTTGGGTTTTGATAGAATAACCAAAGAATATTTGATTGTCGAATTCTTTGTTTGATTCATTTTTGAGTCCAGAAACCCTCCCATAATGTCAATGCATGTGTGTTGTCCTAACATGTCATGAAATTCCAGTCCATACAAGCACAAATTGAAAAACAAATCAACATTAGCCCCATTCAAATTATTTATTCTATAGGCTTGTTGTTTGATTTTTGAATTATTTGTGAGAGTCATGTTTGAGTACACAAACCCTCACATATTGTCAATGAAAGTGTCTAGTCTAACCATGTCAAATTTCAGTCCATACAAACACAAATTGAAAACATTTTAACGTTGGCCCCATTCACATGCCATGATTTATATGCATCGGTTTCAAGTAAATGAGCAGGCGATGCCACCCAAAAAATTGGCCTTGTCACCCTTCACATCAATTATTCCATAGGCTTGTTGTTTGATTGTGAAATTGTTTGTGGGAGTCATGTTTGAGTCTGGAAACCCTCCCATATTGTCATTGCATGCATCTAGTCTAACCATGTGAAATTTCAGTCCATACAAGCACAAATTGAAAAACTTTCAACATTGGCCCCATTCACACGTCATGATTTACATGCACTGGTTTCAAGTACATGAGAAAGCATGCCTTATTTTTGAGTTATTAAATATTATATAATAATGAACTAGGTGAAATAAGTATAGTTGTGCATTAACCTTGTTGAGATTCTCTTAGTTGCGAGAATTGTTTAATATTCTCTACTAAACAGTTCCAACCACGTAATGTGGAAGCTCATCTGCTCTCCCCCTCTTGTCACTCTCAATTCCCCAAAACCTGGCAAAATCTATGTACTAGAAAATAAATGAATGTATTTTTTGTCATAATTAAGAAACATCTCCTGCAACATATACTGACATACTAGAAAATGACATAATTAAACTTGGACACTAATTTATATAATATACCAATAGTACAAGTCAATAATTCTATCAATCCTAAATCAATATATCTATAAAGGCATACCTCATACACTTCAATGTAATTGATCATCTTCTCCATCCAAGTCCACATCTATATCATCTGATCTAGATTCAACGTTGTAAGGATTGTCCATATCATCATCGTCATCATTGATGTCAGTTTCGATAAAGTCATCATCGATATCATCTTCATGAACATTGTCTCCTACATCATCTGGTTCAACTAATTCTTCGACATCTTCCTCTGGAACATGATCATCTAACTCATGTTGATCCTCTACATCATATTCTTCTTCAATACCCTCTTGATCTTCCTCTATGTTATACTTTATTGGCCTTCCTCTTCGATCATGTATAATAACAAATGACCAACTCCCTCTACCTGGAACCTCTGAGTAAAATACATGTTCACATTAACTTGGAAGAACATAGGGCTATGTTCTTGGCTCAAGCGACCTTGTATTGACCATGGTAAATCCATTAGCATGTTCAATAATAGTTCTATCATGATCACGTTGATTCAATTGTAGCCTATACCATTTGACAATGAATAGAACCAATTTTAGGATTTAAAGTCACACTCAATATTATCTTCCAAATACCCATACTATCGATTTTCTGACAATTCTGGATGTCTGTAACTTCTAGAGGAAAGATTCATTACCTCAAAGACTGAATTTATCCCATAATCAAATGTTTTCTTTGTTTCATCCAACTTTTTTATGCAAAATTTACGACTGTTTCACCACATAGCATTATGGTGTTTTACCTGCAACATGTCAAAAACGTAAAAATGACATCATCAATTGATAATTAAGTAAATATTTTATGTTTGGAAAGTATGCAAAGAAAAAATAAATTCAACTTGTACATCAATGTAATTTAAAATAATTAAATAGTATGGCTTATTAATATGCTTGCATGTTTATCTTTTAAAACATATGCTAAATCAATTTCCCTTTGTGTAAGATTGGTATCTCCATTGCAATGTGTTGCTTTAACCAATGAAGCCACACCTTCCCATGATAATCCTTGACCAAATTGTTTACATCATTCAATCCATACCTTCATCCAATCAAGATTGTTTGCAACGTATAAATGTAGTGCATCCCACTCTCGACCAGTTGCATGAAAATAAAATTACAATATTTCACAAATGTATAATTACTTAACACGGTATACCTTTATAATTGATGCATATTGAAGATTAAAAATGAAATAATTAAGTACGATATATACATAAAAACCAAAAGTCAAATGTCTTATAATTAATCTACACCATCTAATAATTATCTTTCACCTTCCTTGATCTATCTTTCCCCATCAGGTACTCCCCTTCGAATTTGTTAATGTTGGAGTTTGGATCACCAATGCGCCGATCTAAAACGATCTTAATAAACACTAACCCTAGAAAATATTCAATAATATACATCATAGTTTGGTATACCATGTATCCCTCCACCATAGAACCCTCAGGACGTGCTCTTTGTCTAACCAAAGCCTTCAAAAATTTCAAGTGCCTCTCAACCATCCGCATTGACCTTGTGTGTATAGGTCCACACAATTCAATCTCCTCAACTTTGTGTATGAGGTAGTGTTCTTATGCATTGAAAAATGACAAAGGTAGAAACTTTTGCATTTCACACATTAGATGAGGAATTTCTCTCTTCCAATATTTTATATCTTATTTATGGATTTCTTCAGATGACAACCATCTACAAGTGATGCAAGAAAATCATGAGATTTAACGAAAATAAACAACATAGTACATAAGTAAAATTACTAAAACAAATATCAAATTTAAGTTCTACAACGAATTAAACAAACACATTATGCATGAAAATTTATTGTTACTTACCTCATGTATTTTCCAATATCATATATAACTTGTTTGACATTGTTGTCGAAGTTGTCTGGGAGAGATAGAGGTAGAACATACTATAACAATAAAATTGTTTCATTATTTTTTCCAAAAGCACACAAAAAAGTACACCAACAACATGTAGTATACAAATATAGAAATATATAAACCAGAATAATTACCTTAATGAAGACATGCCAATCATGTGTTTTTACCCCCCCAAAATCACCTTTCTTTGTTAAGATATTCTTTATGTTCGAATAAAATCCCGTGGGAAATTTAATTTTTCATATGACTACTTTTACAACATTGATTTGTTGCTCCATCAATAACCATGGAAGAGATCTTATATTAATTTGGTCTCCATCGTTATTTAATTCAATGACATATTTCATTGCATGATTGGCTTCCTTAATGTCACTGCAAATTTTGACAATTTTTTCTTTGTCACTCCTTCCATCCAATATTTGCCACAATGTTTCAACTACACTCTTTCTGATATGCATTGTATCAAACAAATGAACAATTTGTAGGTGCTCATAGTAGGGAAACCTACTGAATTGTTTGGGATAACTTTTCATTCCTCGTGGAAGCCCATTAACACCTTCATGATCACGACCATCATGAATCATAGTTAAAGAAATTACAAAAATTGTTGTCAATTACAATAAATTATCAAAACACATTATAAAAAAAATGAATTAAAAAACATTTCATATATGATGATCATAGATAGACAATTTGATCCGTACCTTAACAATTTCTGTTATATTGCAACTTCCATAGGTGAGGTGTCATTCTTTATAGTTTTAATGCGGTCTCTTCTTTCTCATTGAAAATATGTTTTTCAGTAGTTTGATACCTATGATTCTTAGAGAGGAAGTGCCTGTACACATCAAACACCTCATTTCCTAAACTTTTTGATCGACGAGTTTTCATCTTAGGGCCACAAACCGGACATGCAAATTTTCCCTTTGTTTGAAGACCTACTAAACATGGATTAACTATGTCAATTATAATATATTATATATAATCAATAATGAATTATTTAAAAATCATGAACGATTAATATATCAACTTCATAAAATTAAATACTATTAAAGTGCATGTTATAATTACATACCACAAAAATCGGTTAGCCCTGGAGCATCGTGAGTTTTTCGTGCAAGCATTGCATGGAATTGAAATTGCCTTTGCCCTATTGGTGTAGAGACATCATACATGGTGATTCCATTCCATAGCTTTAGTATCTTGTCAATAAGAGGCTCGATATATACATTCATATCTTTAACTTGGTACTTACCTAATTGATTTGAGCATACACAATACATAATTATTACAACCATTTTATATACATAAATAATATATATGAGTAAATTAAAATAAATATATGACATTATGCAAYAAATACGACAAATGAGATGCTATTGCATTAAAAAAGATTGTTGTAAACAAATACCTGGAACAATAATTGCCAACATTATGTGCTCCCTCTTTATTGACATCCATGGTGGAATGTTATTGTTGATAACATAAACATGCCACACCAAGTAAATAGATCTCTTCTCTGCAAATGGATTGACACAATCTGTTGTCAAAGAAAGACTAACATTACGAGGTTCTTCTTTAAAGTGTGGCCATTTTTCCTCCATGTCTCTAAATGCAGAACCATCTCCAGGCATTCGAAGAATGTCATCTTCACTTCTATTTTGTGCATGGTAATCCATTAATTCTGCTAAGTTTTTGCACCTAAACAGTCGTTGCAAGTGTGGAATAATGGGAATATAACGAAGAACCTTGCAAGACACCTTTTTTGTTACTTGATCTGTTTGATATCTTTTGCTATGACATTTGGGGCATTCTGTTTCAAATTCATACTATTTATAATATATAATATGATCATCGGGACATGCATCAATTGCCTGATACTCCATTGCAATATATTTCATGATGGCAGATAAATATCGGTATGTGTGAGGTAAAATATTTGACAATGGTAATAAATATTCAACTATCAAGCTGGTACAACACATTAAAAAAAAATTGGTTAATATAATATCAAGAATATTAATGACAAGTATTTCATCCATATTAATTTTACTTATGAACTAAAAATAAAAATTTTAGAGGAACAAAGATAAC
>JASDQU010096293.1:0-20845 GCA_032191745.1 Picea mariana | reverse complement strand
CCTTTCCAAAATCACCTTGAACATAATCTAGAAAATGTTTCCTATGAGGTGTGGCATGAAATGAAGCTCCTGAATCTACTACCCAAGAATCAGAAATATTATCTACAGAAAGAATCAAAGCATCTTGTAACACATCACCTGCTACATTTGCTTCCTGATTTCTCTCCTGTTGTCCATCTCTTTTTTTCTTTGGAGCTCTGCAGTCTTTCTTTAGATGTCCTTTCTTCTCACAATTCCAACACTCTATCTTTCCAAGTCTGGATTTGGATCTGCCCTTCCTAGAATTTCCGTGGTTTCCTAAGCCCTTTCCTCTATCATTTTTTCTTCCCATATTCTCCATGTTCAATGCATTTCCTGATGTCTCACCTGTTCTTTTCTGTCGCATTTCCTCACTAAGGATAACACCAACAACATCATCAAATTTTAATGTATTTGACCCAGAGACAGAGTTAATTACAACCATAACCAAGCCATTCCAGCTTTCTGGAAATGAGCACAATATTATAAGAGCCCTAACCTCATCATCAAAGTCCACTTTTACAGAACTTAGTTGATTAGTAACCGTATTAAATTCATTTAAATAATCTGCAACAAACCCACCTTCTGACATCTTCATATTAAATAATCTCTTCATTAGAAATACCTTATTCAACGTCGAGGGTTTTTCATACAATTTATCCAACGCGTCCATCAAACCCTTCGTTGTCTTTTCTTTCTAAATATTGAAATCCACTGACGCTGCCAAGCTCATTCGTATCGTTCCTAGAGCCTTTCTGTCAAGAATCTCCCATTCTTTGTCCTTCATGGCTGCCGGCTTCTTTGCTACTCTGCTCAATGGTAGGAATAGATCCATCTGATATGAATAGTCTTCCATCTGCATCTTCCATAACTGGTAGTTTTGGCCATTAAATTTCTCAACCCTAAACTTTCCATCTTCCGACATTGCTCCCACTCGAACCAGGAACCCACTTTTTCCTGCGAGTTACCTTATGCTCTGATACCAGTTGTTAGAAAAACAGGACCGTGGAGCAATAAAATAAAACAAATGCAGAAAAAAAACACAAAAGACACACAATACACGAGAGACATAGATTTACGTGGCTCACCCAGTGTGGGCTACGTCCACTAGAGAAATTTCCAGGTCCTTCCTTTATTATTATCTAGCAAATGAAGGGATACAACCTACAACAAAACCCGTTGTAACTTCCTCTTCTTTCTCTCACAGTCTCCTCTCTCAGAATAAAATATTCACCATCAACCATAGCCATGATACATTTCCCTCATAAAAGAGGGTTTCCTTATAGGGAAAAAAACCCTAACATAATCTCTACCGTTAGATCTGTGACCTTATAATGAACGGTCCCGATTTACAATGAAATTACAATATACTTTTACAAGGAAATTTTTTCTTCGGGGGCTTTGCCCCCGGACCCCCATCTGGGGATGCTTCCCCCGAAGCCCCGCTAGGGGCCCGCTCGCCCCCAGACCCCACAGCCGGGGGGATTGCCCCCCCGGACCCCGCAGAGGGGGTACCCCCCCTGCACTCCCCCGAAAGGAAGCGTGTACATACTTCTAGGGTGTAAATACTTCATGGGGTATAAACATGGTGAAAGCAAGGACCTCTGAATTAGGAAGATAATTAGGCTCCACAACCAACAAGACAAACATACCTTTTTTCACGAATTTGATGTTGATCCTTCTTCACACTTGATCATTTTTTAGCAGCTCTCCTCCCAAGGCTAACTTGCATACAAAACAAGAAACAAACTATACATGCATTTTACCTACAGATTAATGGGTTAGAGATTCAAACATATATTCAATAAACTATGAAGAACTCTTATAGTGGAACGGGAAAAGCATTTATTTATTAATTTTAATGAATCAACTTGCAATGTCGAGACCAGCCACCGCTCCGCGAACCTGATCCTGGGCTCCTCTTCAATTGTCCTCCAACTTCTTTGCGCTATATCTCTTCTTGCAGAAGGATGGCTAAAGGGTTGGGACAATGGGAATGTCCAATTGGGTACAGTTTCTTTACTATTATTCTCCTCCTTCAAATGGGACCCCTACCCTTTCTTTTATACGCTAGAAGGAGATAGGTATTTGGAAAAACCCTCGGCTATGCATGGCCAAGATTTTCAGTTAACTCACCCAAAGCTATGTGTTCCGTCGGCAACTTTCCTTTTTTTGTGGTTTTGTAGGTACACATGGGTTGTTTTAGGTCAGCTAGCGTGTACACGCATGCAGTAATGGAGTAGGGTGCATGGGCCCTTATAAAAGAGGTTTTTTAAAGAGTTGTTCAGTAGTGTTTTGGCAAAGAAGGAATCTAATATGGCCTAATGCCAGGTAAGCATGTCTGGTGCAAATTAGGGTTATAAAAGATCTTGATTTTTATCAGGGCCTGAGTGGAATTTTCCTGTCTGATACCATCAAGTGGTATCAGAGCTAGAATAAGCTCCGTGAAAAGGAAAATTTAAAATCATGCCACCAAGGAGACGCAGGGAGAGGTCGGTGGTCAATGTCGCCATGGAGGAAGAAATGAGACAACTTAATGCTAGGTTAGGCACCATGGAAACAACACAAAGGAGAGCACTAGATGCTAGTGATGTCAGTGAAGTTGAAAGTGAAGGTGTAGAAGAAGAAGAAGAAGTTGTAGGAGAACAAGTAGTCGAGGAGCGATTGTTGAGAGTTATTTTCAAGCTGGGATCCAGAGAAAAAATGGAAGTCCTGATGTATGAAGGTAATTTGGATGTGGAAGAACTTATTGATTGGATAATTTCTCAAGACAAGTACTTTGACTATGAGGATATTGATGATTAGAAGAAGGTAAAGCATGCAGTGACTAGATTGAAGGGACATCCATATCTATGGTGGGACGAGTTACAAAGTTTTACTCTTTAGGTACGTTAAGTGACTCGACCAAAAGGGGTGAGGAACGAAGTCACTCATCCATTCACGGGTGAGGGAAAAAAAAGACATCTCCTAACGGAGAAAGTAAAAGTGTTACTCTTTAGGAACGAAGTCACTCATCCATTCATGGGTGAGGGCTATAAATCGCCTCCTTTATAAGGCTTCAAGAAGCCTTCGTTTCAAGTAGCCTTCGCATTGCCTCTCCCTTATGGTCGAGCGACTACGTACCTCATTTCACCTTCGCATCAGTATATGATGTAAGGGTATGGGCTTTTTAGCTCTATGTAATATCATATATAATGATATTTTAGTATCTATCATACCTGGGTTTCTGAAGCGATTAACTCCAATCAAAGCAATGCCCTAGTCCGCCGTCTATTGTCAAGCAAAGATGCTCTCAGCGCCAAGCTAGCCCCAAATCCCGAAGCCCAGGCCCAGGCCTACCTCCCCTTTTACCCTCCACTTAGAGCCCTTTGACCCTCGACTCACTTGAGTCTGACTAACTTGAGCCGAGTATGAGGTGCTCGTCTTAGAAAGGTAATCCGGTGGGGAATCTTGATGCCCCCTCGCTTGCTAGCAATCCAAGTCGAGGACGGCTATCTAAACGAGTACTCCCTGGTTATGTTCCGCTATGAGCTTTTGTTCCAAGAAGTGTAGATCCGGCATTTGTGATTGTTTATATAGGTTATTTTCCAACATAAGATGACAGAAGGAGGAAAGGTAAGTCCAAGATTAATAATTGGGATAGAATGGTAGCTAAGATCAAGGATAAATTCATACCCAAGAATTATCAGCTGAATCTATTCATAAAGTTGCATAATTTGAGATAGAAAGGTTTGTCAATGAAGGAGTATACTGAAGAGTTTTATAAGTTTAATATAAGAGTAGGACACATGGAGAATGATGAAGAGAAAGTTTCTAGGTATAAAAAGGGATTGAGATATGAAATATAGGATGATGTTAGTATGATGACGATGAGGACTGTAGAAGATGCTTATCAATTAGCCCTGAAGGCAGAAGAAAAACTGAATATAAAGAAGACTCACAGGCGAAGTCGGGGAATGAATGCTGACAAAGGAGAGGGAAGAACCAAAGAGAAATTCCAGGAATCCAGGGAAGATGTTGGAGGATTTAACAGAAAGATAGAGAGTGGAGGAAATTCTAGAGGAGAATATGCTAGAGGAAGGAATCATTTTCCAAGAGGTATAGGAAGATCTAGAGGAGGAGAAGTGAAGTGTTATTCTTGTGGGAAACCAGGTTACATATGTTGGGAATGTCCTGAAAGGAATAATGTCGGAGTTAAGGAAGCTCACATTTCTGAGGCACAGTAGAGGAATATGGAGATAGAGATGAAAGCAAAGGCAGTTGAAGAAAGAGGATCCATCATGATGAGGAAAGTTCTCATAAATTTAGAGAAAGAGGTAAGAGAACCAATTCAGAGAAACAGCCTGTTCATATTTGATTGCAAAACTAGATAAAGAGTATGCAATATGATCATAGACAGTGGGAGTACATACAACTTGGTATCCACGGATATGGTGGAAAATCTAAAGTTGGAGACAAAATGACATCCAAGTCCATACAGGGTGTCGTGGTTGCAATAAGGACATCAAGTCAAGGTAATTCGATAGTGTAAGTTTGACTTTAAAATAGGTGGTTATAGGGATGAATTTTTATGTGATGTCATACCCATGGATTTTTTTCATGTTTTGTTGGGGAGACCATGGAAATATGACAGGAATGTCATACATGATGGGAGGAAGAATACTTATACCCTTTAGAAAAATGGGTGTAAGCATATGTTGTTTCCAATAGAGGATAAGGGAGTTAAAGAGGAGGATAGTTCGAGTATACTTCTCATGAGTGGGAAGGAAGTCTTGGAGGAAGAATAAGATCCCTAGTGTTGTAGTCTGAAGATAGGAGAGATCAATATATATCTTGAAATGAGTTTCACAAGTGCTCATACTTGTGAGTAAATGATGCATGAGGCATCCAGGGAAGAGGCGAAGGGGCCAAAGGTTTTTGAAACTAACAATTTGTGTGTGATGGTAGGTGCAATAGAAATATGGTCATTGGAGACTGTCAACATAAAAGGAGAGTGAACATAAGCCAAGTTCTGTTAAAAAAATAAAAGAAAGAATAAGAGGACCACATGATCATGATCCAAAGAGATATTCAAGAGGATCATTCATGATATAATCTCACTCAATGGGAGAAGGACTTGAATATGCTAGCAGATTGGTTAAACCATCCAAAAATAGAGGAAGAATACCATAGGGATTATATCATGAAGAATAGCAAAGGAAACCTTCAGAAAGGTAAAAGTCATGAGGAAAATGAAGAAGAAGGAGAAGCAACTAGTGGATAATAGAAACAACCTACAACCAAATAGTTGTTAGGAGAGAAAGAGAGAGTTGCAGCAAAATATCTAGCCAAGAGATAGGTTGGATAAATAAATTATGGAGTTGAGAGGCTTGGTAAAAAGGTCATCCAAGTAAGTAAGAGAATACTATGGTTGTAAGATCAATAAATCTCTACAACATAATATTTGGATACCAAGAGAAAATCCTACAACATCAGGAGAATGACAATGAGAACAACAACAGAAAGAAAGAGAAGCAAATGGACAACTCTTAGTCAAAGTCTGGGACCCTGGAGGATCTGAACAATAGCAGCGTAGCCATGAGCAGGAGCTTATGATTTTTTTCTAGCAAAGGGACATGATGTAGGAGCATCAATGACATCATTCAATGAGTCAAGGTGGAGGATGACTTAACATCCAACACAACACACTCAACTGGTTTGGATTCCAAGGAGGGCGCATCAATTTAAATTTTGAAATCCTTGTAGTTAAATACCCCATGATATCTTGAAGTTAGAGCCATTGTATGTGATCCAGGAGATTGTATTTTCCTTTAATGTTTGTAGGATTGTACATATTTTGAGAACCGACTCATATCTTGGTTGTAATACTCATTTATTGTAATAAGCCTTAGAGGTAGGATGCTTTAAATTGTGATATGAAATCACTAAGATGGTTTGGAGGGAAGGCTCGAGAAGCCCCCTCATGCATAAATCAATGTAATACATGCCCAAAGGAGGTTGTTGTTAGCCATTGTTAGTTGTTGTAAAAGTTGAAAGAAGCTATTGAGAGTTGTGGAAAACCTTGTAAGTGTTTACTGAAGGAATATAGAAGAACAAAGGATTGCCTTCAGTTTTCGTGTGTTTGTTGTAAAGGAGGAAAAATCCATGAAGTCCTGAATCCCTGGAGTCAATCTACACCGTAGATCACAAGGAGAAGCATGAGTCGTCGGATCCCTGAGTGGTTAAGAAATTATGCACTCTGGGAAAAGTTGGTAGTTGTTTGCTCAAAGTGAAAATTACTTGAAGTCCCGGAGCTCGGAGAAAATTCAGGTCGTTCATTATTGGGGACATGTGGATCATGGATCCCTACCCTTCGCCAATTCGGCATTTGACGATTCAAGAAATAGTCTGTGTTGAATTCTTGGAACCCCTAAATCCCAGAGTTCTGGAGTATATCACAGTCGTTCGTGGTTGGGGAAGTATGGACCATCGATCCTTGAACCTTCAGGAATTCGTCGATTCGACGTTCGAAATATTTGAAAGTTGTTATGGTTAGAACTCACGAAACCTGAAGCATCGAAGTGACATTCTGGGAATTCTCCAGTTCGATGTTCAGAGGTTTTGGAAGGTGTTGAGGGAAGAACTCATGTTGGCCCTTGACCAAGTTTTGAGGAAACATTGGTCATGTTTGACCATTTTTAGGACTTTGACAGGCTAGTCGAAGATGGAGTGGTCAAGCAAAGTAGAGATCACGAGATCTCACCTATTTCGAGGCATTTTTGTTCTTTTAGGGTTTATGTAACAGGTTTGGGATGTCATCCCATGGGTTTACCCATGTTTAGGCCTTTTTTAAATGTATAAATAGATATCTAAGTGATCTAAGTGATGTAATAAGTAGTGTTAGCTATGTGCAAAAACTGTGTAAGGATTTGTGCTATTAAAGGGTTCTCTTGTGCCTTGACCTATTTCGAGGAAGGAGGATCTGGCGAGGTGTGTGCAGATCTCCTGCACTTTGAGGAGTTGGTTCTATGGATTTGTGAATAGGAGAATAAGAATGTAGAAAGCTTGCAGACTAATAAAGAAGAAGAAGAAGAGTTGGTGGATTTAGCCCCACACTGGGGTGAACCACGTATATCCTATGTTGATGTGATTTGTGCAATGTTATTGATGTTGATTGTGTGATCATTTGCTTAGTGTTTTTGATGATATGTATAATAGATGCATATGATATTGTAGCTTAGTGATTAATGATGTGAATGAATGCTAGATCTGAGTTAAGCCTATGTGATAAGCGATTGGAAGTGTTTGATCTGATCATTATTGTGTTGTTATGTAATTAGGGTTTAATCTGCGATGTGTATGGGACTTATGAACTAATGCATATTGATTGGATAATTTCTATGTTAAGTGTTGTAATCACATATATGTGTCCTAGCTAGGTTATAGACACCTGAGTCCTACAACCCCCCTTGCCTCTACCTCGGGTGAGACTTCATCTACTTCGCAGGTGTTTTCGAAAGGGCTAGTAGTTAGGGTTTTGTTGGTGCATTGTTGAAGTGTTGAACCTTGGGTCTACCCATGTGCCAACAAATGGTTCTATTTCCGAGACCTGAAACTCTGATTGCCAGGAACTGAAGAAAAGAGAAAGCTACGTGCATAGATCTATTGTTGTAGTGCACACTATTTTACTTGACTTCTAAAGCTCTGTGCTAAGAGAGAAGTCTGATCTGAAGAAAAGAGGTAAGATCTTAAAGATTTGTTCTCTGATAAATGTAAGATAAGTGGAAACTTTTTCTTCGAAAGTATGAATCTAGGTATGTTTGATAGATTTTTTCCTAGTCTGAAAATTAGGGAACAGTTAGAAGAAATAGTCGATATGAATAGATTTGATAGAGATAGTGAAATATCTGTTATTCTTATGCATAGAAATAATTTTTGGACTAACAAGTGGATGCAGGAACCTAGAACAATTTTTTACAGATTGTAGGTCCATCACTGTGATCCCAATGCGCAGTATAGGAAAGGTTGGGGATCATTTAAAAGAAAGAGAGGATTGACATTGTTTTATAATTGTAGAAGATCAGGACATATTGCTAAGGAATGCCCTGGTATAGGTCCTATTTGTGTCTGTTGTAAAGATATTGGCCATGAAGTTGAGGATTTCCCTATAGTGATTGCCAAAGTTAAAATGATGAACATGAGACTAGAAAACTATGAAGAAGGAACTAAGGATATGTTAGAAAACTAGAAAGAATTAGAGACTATGTTATTACAGCTAAAAGAAACATTGAATGACCAGAGAGACATCAGTTTACCAGAGATATTAAAAGATAATTCGTGCATAAAAACAAGAATAGGAGACTTCAACATAGATTGTGTCTTGGATGAGGAAACACAAGTGAATGTTATGCCAGAAAGCACTTGGGAAATTTTGGGAAAGCCTGCTATGATACCTTCATTGGGAAGGATAGGTTTGTTTAAAGGAAAGATGATAACGCTATGTGGAAGAGTTACTAATGTACCTATGATTTCTCATGGAACATCGACCAAAGAAGAATTCGAATTTATTAATTTTTTTGAGAACAACGCCCCTTTTTCACTTTTGTTAGGAAAGAATTGGATTGAGAAGGACCATATTAAAAGGAAAGCAGAGGAGAAAGTTGTAGAACAGAAAAAGAAATAATTAAGGGACTTCATAGCCATAAAAATAGCTCGACTAATAGAAGAACAAGAGGACAAGTTGAAGCAAAAAAGGGACAAAGAATTAGCTATCAAAGTTGAAAGAACACAAGAAGGCTTAAAGAACATGTCCATGCAGGAAAGAAGTGCATCCACCCAGGAGATAGTAAGAGAAGAGGCATTACCTTTGAACCCTTTGAAAGACCCCCAGAAGTGTGAAGTTACTACGCTAAGAGAAGATAATAATAAGAATGGAAAGATGAACCTAGAGACTCAAATCACAGGAAAGAAGGAAAGAAAGCTCAGTAAGAAGAAACAAAAGTTAGAAAAACTGTAGGAAGTTCCAGAGAAGACTTCACAAAAGAAAGGCTTGTAGAACTTGAACTTCGCCAGAATAGAAGAACAACGCAGAATGGGACTTCACCACGATGAAGCTATATGACCGTTGGAGGCATCTCGACTGTTAGAATGAATCTTTGGAATAACTAGAAACATATTTATTGACATAAATATCGTCATTGGATTGTTGATACCACACCATAACAAAGGGATGTACATTGATGGACGTATTCCTACCCGTTGGAGGGATTTGCTATGGTGCTTGCCTATTTAACTCATAGGATGCTCTGCTGGGACCATTTTTTGCAAACTGAGATATTCGAGATAATAGAGAATTGATTTCATACCACATTGTGCTGTCTAGACCTCGTCGCCCATTTGATTCCCTTGTCTATACGTTCGCCTACCTGAAATCCTTGAGTGCAAGTGTGAATGTCAGGTGAGCATAGCGTAGTAGAGAAGTATGTGGAGGAGATTCTTGTAGACCTCATGACTGATAAAGTCATGTCTATAGGAACACAGACATCGTCGACTGGTGGATTTCAGGCATCCCCCTCGACTCGATGACGGTCTAGCAAAACTGCTACTAAGAAAAGAAGCATACATCGCGATGATCTGGCTAATGTGAAGCAGATCCTGTAGGTCTTACCAAACTACATCCTGCCTTTGACTGGTGTGGTTAACCGTGACAATGTCCCATGTGAGTTCGAATACACACTAATCACTACGTAACTCCCAAAGGGGATACGTGCAGTTGGACCCGAATTGGGACTAATCCCAGCTCTCAATATCAATGACTTCAACCTCGGAGACCGAAAGAACTATGCGATGCTCTCATCGCATAGGTACTTGGTAAAGATGACTGGGAAGAATCCTAATATAGTTCCCCAGCCATGGATTAAGGAGCTCGTGCACTCCACGATATTGAACACCATGAATATCCCCCACTTCGAGCGACATCAGGAGGTTAATGCTTGCGTTAAAATCCTCCTGTCGGGCTGTCATGGAGGTTACCTTTGGTTAGATAGGTGCATCACTATGGATCTAGCATTGATCCACTTGATCACTGGATTATGCATCCAGAGACCAGACCCTCACTAGTTCTAACCAGGGAATATGTCAGATCGCTTCTAGGCCCAGCGTATAAAGGAATCCTATGGCGATGTAGAGAAGGGGAAGTGAGGCTACAAGGTATCCTCCATCTAGTACAATGCAACTCACCTTTCTTTCCAACTGATAGCTTGTAAGCTCGTCAGAAAGAACCGACCAACACAAGTCATAGGTTTCATAGTTGACCTCACAGGGAAGTCTGTCGAAGGAATGTAGATGAACTCTAGGAGTTACCTCGTCAACAAGTTGGAGAAGGACTGTCATGAAGCACAGAACCAAGGATACAAATTTCATTTTAGTTGGTTACTGATTTTAATCTCATTTGTCACCTGGAAAATGCCGAAAGGAGAAGCCTTCCCAGAAGTTGATCCATCAGAACTATTGGCCGCGAGGTTCATTACCTTGTGGTATACAAATGATATGGCAAAGCAGTGGCAATCGAATGTTGTCTTCCATAATTAGTACCTACAACTCAAGCACGCCATTGAATCATTCACCCGAATGACACCGAATACACTCCATCAGTACAGGTCGCTAGCGAAGTTCCATGCACACCGATACTTCATATACATCACCACACACAGGGATGAAAGTAACTAGGAGTTGTAGTCTTACTATAAGTTGATCGAGGAGAACATGGAAGAGATCTCTAAGGAATGGCCAACAAAATTTCTTGTACCATTGGAAGATGTCGAAGTCTCTGAACCTGATGTCATCGGAAGTCCATTGGTCACCTAGGTTGAACATGATGGACATAGCAGCATGAAGAAAAATAAGAAAAAGGAGGAAGTGCAGGACATAGAATGTGATGATAAGGACAACGCATCGGAGGAAACTGCACCTAACTCACCTACAAGAGGAGGAGGATATGAAGTAAACCAAGAGGAAGGAGGGGAAGAAGAATACAAGCAAGAAAAAGGTGAAGTGACACCACCAAAGGATCCCATTATAGAGGTTGAGACATCAAAGAAAAGGAAGGTTTCTCCACAGAAACCCTCAGCATGGAAGAAGACCCGCGCCATGAACAAGCCTTAGTCGCAGCATGTGCTCAAAGTGGATGATATTGATCTCATCATCACAGTTCTAGAAGATTCTTTAGAAGACATCTTGCAAAAACATGGAGCAAAGTAGGAATCGATGTATGACAAAATAGAGAAGGAGCTCAGAGACATACAACAAGCCATCCATTTGAGCCGCATAGTTCCTACTGTACCTTCTTCAGTAGAAAGTGTAGAATTGGGGTATGAGCCAACCCAATTACGAAGGTTAGAAAATGCAACAGAGGATCGACTCCGTTGAGTCTAAGAAGAAAAGGACCAGGTCACAAAGACCTTAAAGAAAGAAAAGGAGGAGGTCCTAGAGAAACTTCGAGCTGCACAAAAAAAGAAAGATGAACTTAGGGCGATGTTCGAGGAGGACAAGAAGAAAATCCAGAAAGAGAAAGACCAGTTTCTCATGAAGTAAATTGGGGTCAAAGACGTAGTAACTAGAGAATTTTTCTCTGTGTCGGGCTTGGCACAGGAGGAAAAAGAATCAATAGAGATACAAGTGGGGAAGCTCATTGAGGCTATTCAGTAACTTCAAGCAAGAGTAATGGAGCTAGACAAGAAGTGTCAAGCACTCTGCAATAAGCGCATGATCATATGGAATAAGATGCCAGGAATGTAGTAGAAGGAATCAGGGCATTGGCCTTAGAGTGTAAACAATTAAGTGATCGAAGTGCGTAGACCTATGAGCGCTTTGCAAAAGATCCAGAGCTGAGGAAATTGGAGGCATAACTCCAGGAGGTGAAATAATATGCGTCCACCATACAAGCACAAATGAAGCTCCTTATTGTAGTTGAGAAGATGAAGAGGTTGCAGAAGCAGTGCACAGTCCAACAACAGGTTACTGCCATCCAGAGAAAGGTTATGGAAGTGACACAGAGACTCCAGTCGGTGCGGGACGAATCCTGCATGACTTTTGAAGAAGTTGAAGGGCATGGCTCCCAGCTAGACCAACTGGTTGTGATATGGAAAAATTCTTGGAAGGTCCTGTTACTGAGCAAGTGATTCAAGATTTTTCCAAGAAGGAGACTCTAGCGAAGTAGTAAGTCAAGGCAACTCAAGCTAAGATAGAGGCCTTCGAAGCAGTCCTGCCCAGATCTGAGTGACTCGGGACGAGTCACTGGTGAGTTTCAGGGGCTTGTTAGCCCTTGACCAAGTTTTGAGGAAACATTGGTCATGTTTGACCATTTTTGGGACTTCGACAGGCTGGTCGAAGATGGAGTTCCCAAAAAAAGCAGAGATCACGGGATCTCACCTATTTTGAGGGCTTTTTGTGATTTTAGGGTTTATGTAATGGGTATGGGATGTTGTCCCATAGGATTACCCATGTTTAGGCCTTTTTTTAATGTATAAATAGATAGCTAAGTGATGTAAGAAGTAGTGTTAGCTATGTGAAAAGACTGTGTAAGGCTTTGTGCTATTAAGGGGTTGGCTTGTGCCTTGACCTAATTCGGGGAAGGAGGATCTAGTGAGGTGTGTGTAGATATCCTATCCTTTGAGGAGTTGTCTCTATGGATTTATGCATAGGAGTAGAATAATGTAGAAATCTTGCAGACTAATAAAGAAGAATAAGAAGAGTTGGTGGATGTAGCCCCACACTGGGGTGAACCACGCATATCCTATGTTGATGTGCTTTGTGCGATGTTATTGATGTTGATTATGTGATTATTTTCTTAGTGTTGTTAATGATATGTATAATGAATGCATATGATATTGTAGCTTAGTGCTTAATGATTTGAATGAGTGATAGATCTAAGTTAAGGCTATGTGTTAAGCCATTGGAAGTGTTTGATCTGATCATTACTGCGTTGTTATGTAATTAGGGTTTAATCTGCGATGTGAATGGGACTTATGAACTAATGCATATTGATTGGCTAAGTGTTTTTTTAAGTGTTGTAATCATTGATCTGTGTCCCAGCTAGGTTGTAGACACTTGAGTTTTGCAACCCCCCTGCCTCTACCTCGGGTGAGACTTCATCTTATTCACGGATGTTGCCGAAAGGGTTGGTAGTTAGGGTTTTTTTGGTGTGTTTTTGAAGCATTCAACCATGGATCTTCCCATGTTCCAACAACTCCCAAACCCTGAAGCTCTAGATTTATGAAGTTGCCTCTTTTGAAATTTTAAGCCCCAGGTTTTGGCCCTCGGTCACGTGAAGACTCCGCTAGAGTAAGGAGACCCTCGGAACATGAATTTTTGTGCAGCTAAGGAAGAAAAGGAACGTGGTAATGTATTATGAGGGTTCAGTGGGGACTCGAGGGACACTCTGTCTCTTGTGTAAATCGATCCTAGGATGGGAGGTCGTGCGAGACCCCGAGGAGGGGAGGTAGTTTGCATCAACATGGCATGGAAATGAAAGGTAAGGAAAGACAAGACAAGAAAAGGGAAGGAAACAAAAGGTAAGGAAAGGAAAGGAAAGAAAAGGTAAGGCAAGGTTAGGAAATCAAGGCAAGCAAAGGAAAGGCAAGGAAAGACTAGGCAAGGCTAGGAAAGAAAAGAAATGCACACTTGTGGACATATGATACACTTTCTAATTTGGGGATTCGATCACATACATTTTTGTGGATGATCCATCCACTTGGCATCTTGCACATTAATCCATGGAGTTGGCTACCTTGGAATTTACACATGTGGTGTGGTTTCATGCATGTACATTCTTGGAGGGAACCTGGTCCAAAAATCCTTAGATACAACTTATTGATTTAAAATATACATGTAAGCATCTAACCTCATTCAGAATAATTCTTTATTGTATTGAGGTGATTTGTAGAAAAATGATGTTGTGCTTCTTATCCAAAATCTCAGAAAATGATGACTGATTTGAGTAATTATGAGATAACACATCAAAAAATAAAGAACTCAAGTTATACAATATTGATGAGATATTTGACTTCATTTCCAAGTTCCCTTCAAACAGTAAGACTACGTCTCATAATCACAAAATTTCAAATTACATTATAGCATCGACTTACAAAAAACCAATTTTGAAGTCACTGTCCAGTTATACTACTCAAAATCAGATATAGAGTTTACCATTGAATTCCTTGTGAATTTTTGGGAAAAATGAGTATAAAGTCGACCACATTCTGAATTGGCTCAATTTTACCCTTTTTACATGCCAAACTATGCATTATGGTGCTCATTAATGGCAATCTAGAATAACACTTTTAAAAATTACATCTTAGAAAAACCATAACATCACCATGATACTCCTCTTGGAAAAAATGAGAAAAATGAGTTTAAACATGCCTATGTTTGGACAAAGTACCTCATGACACACAAATCTATGCAACACGTAAACTTAGCTTCCTCTTTGGCATGCACTCCAATGCACTTGTACCATACCTCTATCTTGAGATTCATGCATCCTTGGACTTTGTTCCTATCTCAGGATGTGTGTAAACATTGGGATTTGTTCCCATAAATAGGGTGAGAGTGGCCCAACCCAACCCAAACTTTGCGATGAAATCGACATTAATTTAAATCTTGTTCGTTTGGGTTATTGTAACAAAACCCAAATATAGCGTAACAGTGAAAGCATTAACATAATATATGGAAGGTTGTGGGATCAAACCCCATCAACCATGCCATATATTAAGACATTTTGTTATAACATAGGGTTAGAGTTATTAAATTTATGTGATGACATTTATATGTGATAACTATAGTATGTTGGTTGGAACCAACCACCGCAGATCATGTATTTTATTGTGATCACTTGGGATACCATATAAAACCATGGGTCGAGGGCTTGGGCCCTCAACCCTTTTGGTATCTATTGAAACCTTTAACGGAGCTTAAATACATTTTCCACCGTATATGGTTAAGTAACAACTATGTGGTGTATTGTCAATGGAGGTTGTGCAAGGTTTATGGGAGGTTGCGGGTTTGATCCTCTGAACTCCCATAAAATTTTGATATAAATTAACCATTAATGGCCAATGAGAAGCTTTCATGTGGTAGCCTCTCATTTTTCTATCATTTCCATATGTCGATAAATGATTACTCCACCTGTATGTATTGTATTCCACATCTCTTGCCCAATCATTCATACGGTCATGCCATGTGGTGCCTTCTGATGCTTCCACATCAGAACCATGTGGTCATACATTCATACCACATGTCACCCTTGCAGTGGTGACTCGTGTCACCTTGACTTTAACCATTTGAATTTTTTCCTTTTGACTTGAACTTTGACTGTTAATAACGTTTGCATACAAACTCTTTTTGAGGTGATTTTTACACTGTTGGAAAGCTATCACTGAGATCTACAAAATGATTTAGTTTTTTTATAGAGAATTTAGGATGGTCAAATTTTTAGTTTTTCTAGATCCTCTTGGACCTTTGTGTGCATTTCAGATCCTCCTGGACCTCTACGAGTGTTCTTGGATCCTTCTGTATCACACCATCCCACTGAAGAACTTTTGGTCCTCCAAAAGTATGAATATTTCAACAACTTCGTGATGATAACTCTTATTCACTCTTCCATCTTACTGAAATTATCTCATATAGTAACTTAGTGATGATGAAGCTTCTTCACTTTTCCATCTTGCTAAATATTATGGGACTCATTATTCATCTTGGATCTTATATCTTAGAAATTGGATCAATGTACTTATGTCTACTTATGAAATATGGCTCTGACTCTCGTCTTTGGCACTTTCGTTAAAAGATATAGCTTCATCTCTAGCTCATAGATTCCCTCATAAAAAAATTATGCTCATTGTGTCTCTACAATATCTGAATCTAAATCTTCTATTCAACATCCATTCCCATTTCCTTCACTACTGAAGATAGTCTATTTTGGCCAATATGAAACCGAATCGAATGTTGATCTATGCCTTTCCCTTTTGGACTCTTTGTTCCTATACCGTGGATGTATATATAGGAATCTCTAAATGAATTTTCTATCCATTGTCTCTCTCTTACCTTGAAAACAATTATAAACATGTTCTTCGTATACATATGTACTGTCTGAACTTCTTCTGCTCAAGGTATACATCTACGTGAACATGACATAATATCTTGCAAATGTCATAGAAATAGTATACATTTGTATTGTTTGGATTGTTTCTTCTCAAGGTATACAGATTTACAAGTATAAACCTTCTATCTCTTTACCAGCTCTAAGAATATTTTAATTACTTCAATTATTTTTTCTCTTTCGATCTACATGTTCCAAATGCTTACATCCTTCGGTTCCTTCTCCTTCGGTACTTCAAAATAAGAATGTTAACATAAACAATTCGATCCATATATAGTCCTTAGCTAATAACAAGAAAATACAATTGTCTATATTGTTTTCGTAAGTTTTAGAAATATTTATAATATCCCTATCACTCCTATAAAAAAGTGGCTATATAGAAACTATTTTACAATATTCTTCTCACTTCAAACAATATGTAAGGTGGCTACATAGAAATCCTTTACAAAATTCCTCTCACTCTTAGCAATATATAAGGTGGCTATATAGAAATTTTACATAATTCCTCTCACTCTCAACATCTACAATGAGTGGCTTAAAATCCTTCCAATACAACAATAGAAATAGACTTAGTAGGTATCTACATATGAATATTAGCTTGGATTTTACAAATATACATATTTACAATGAAATATTTTCTGATGGATGGTTTATTCATGGACTCATCCTCCCTTTAGCACTAGAAAGAGTCTCACATCTTCGTATTTCTGACAATGCCTTTGACGTTGATGTTGAATATGACATTGAAGCTAATGCAAAATTTGATGTTTAATCCAAGAAACAATTATACCATATTATAGGCCTTCCCAGTAACCTATATAACCTCTCCTTGCAAACACCAAGCACTATTGTTGTTTCTTGAGTAGATTCCCTTGAAGACACAAGTACCTGACCATTTTTTAATGTGATTTCATAGCCTTCCTCTTCAAAATATGCAACTGGGAGTAGGTTTACTTTCAAATCTAGAACATATAACATATGTTATATTCCCATAAATCCTCCCGACTCGAGATGAAATATTACATATCCAAACCCTCTTATTGTTTGTTTGGTGTTAGTTCTAGATCCTACATAGAAATGTTTGTCAATCTATGAGAAATTCAATAAGATTAATCTCATCTTGATCATGTGGCAAGATGAGCCACTGTCCACGAACCATTCTTTGATGTCTTCATATATCACTATGTTAAGACCAACCATTAAGAAGTATTTTTTCTCAAATCTTTCAGCAAGACTATTAACTTCATCTGTGGTTGCTTCTTGTCTTCTTGCAAGTGCCTTTACATTATTTTGGTTCTACTTTGGACATAAGTGTGGATAAATTGTCCAACACTTCTCAATATGATATCCACTTCAAAATAACAGAATATTGTATGGTTCCTATGTTGGAACCATGATCCCTTCTTTTCATTACCCCTTTTCCTTTATTTTGAGAAATGACCTCTAACTTTATCCTTTTTCTTGGAGGGATTTTCTTTCACAAACTGTCTTCTTCGACATTTCTCCAGATCATGGTTACTAGTTCCACAAGAAGCACATGGATAGATAGACCATTTACCAGTGGGAAAATTCTCCATTCCCTCTTTATAATGCACATATTTTTCTAAGGATGTCTTACATATGTTACCTTTCCCTCATCTAGAAGGTAATAATAACTACTTATGAAGGACCTCATCATCTGAATTTCTCCTTGTTTCATTCGTCCTTGAAAATTAGCCATCTTGACGGGGCTAGTTTCTCTTGCATCAGAGACTTTACATTCTCAACTTTCCAATATTCATGGATTGATGTTGATGGTGCCAATACTTTATCCTTATTCTGCAACTTCCTTTACAACCCATGAAAAATACCCCTATGGAATTCATCATGACATATCAGTCAATCTTGCAACTTCTACTCCTTGTCCTCGACAATTTGTAGTTGCATCCTTAATTCAGAATTCTCCTTCTGAATTTTTCTATTAATGTTCTTTTGTAGCATTAACTTCATGAGATCTTTGTTCATTTTTTATTCTCAACAAGAGTCTTCAAAACCTTCACCAATCTTAAGTCTTGGACCTCGTCACATCAACAACTTGCAAATACACGTCAAAACTAGCTTTGATACCACTTGATATGAAAATCCTTAGATACCACTTATTAATTTAAAATATACATGTAAGCATCTAACCTTATTCAGAATAATTCTTGATTATATTGAGGTGATTTGAAAAAAAATGATGTACTATGCTTCTTATCCAAAATGTCATAAAATGATGATTAATTTGAGAAATTATGAGATAACACAACAGAAAATAAAAGAACTCAACTTATACATTATTGATGACATATTTTACTTCATTTCCAATTTCCCATTAAACACTGAGATTGCTTCTCATAATCTCAAAATGTCAAATTACATTAGAACATGGACCTAAAAAAAGCCAATTTTGAAATCACTCTCCAATTCTGCTACTCAAACTCATATATGGAGTTTGTCATTGAATTCCTTGCGAAATTTTGAGAAAAATGAGTATAAAGTTGACCATATTTTGAACTGACTCAATTTTACCCTTTTTACACGCTAAATGATGCACTATGGTGCTCATTAATGGATATTTGGACTAAGACTATTACAAATTACCTCTTAGAAAAATAATAACATCACCAACATACTCCTCTCCGAAAAAGAAGAAAACTTAGTATAAAGATGCCTATGTTTGGACAAAGTACCTCATGGCATGCAAATCTATGAAACACATAAACTTAGCTTTCTCTTTGGCATGCAGTCCAATGCACCTGTACCGTATCTCTTTCTCAGGATCCATGCATCCTTGGACTTCATGCATGTCTTGGGATGTGTGTAAACATTGGGATCTGTGCCCATAAATAGGGTGTAGGTGGCCCAACCCAACCCGAACTTCACACTGACATCGACGTCATTTTAAATGTTGTTCATTTGGGCTATTGTAACAACACCCAAATATATCGTAATGGTGAAAGAGTTAACATAATATATGGCAGGTCGCAGGGTTAAACTCCATCAACCATGTCATATATTGTGACATTTTGTTATAACATATGGTTGGAGTTATTAAATATATGTGAAGGCATTTATGTGTGATAAATATATTATGTTGGTTGGAAGCAACCCCCGCAGATCATGGAGTTAATTGTGGTCACATGGAATAACATATAAAACCATGGTTCGAGGGAATGGGCCCTCGACCCTTTTTTTCACCATTCATGATCAGGGGATCAAATTTTGCTCAAAAATTCAAAGTGTTCGGAATCGCTTCAAATCAGACAAGAGCATAGGCCTCGTCATTGAAAACCCAATGCAACTCATTTGGGTTCAAACGGATGTCGGGAGTGAGAGATATCGCGTTCTGTTCAAATTTACAAATAGGCAAAAAAAAGGGTTGTTGACTGTATAGTCCGTACAGATGCTGACGTGGCAGGCCATATGACATGTGGAAAGCTGTATGACACATGGAAGGATGGTATTCATACAGTTGGCAGGTGACTTGGCATGTTTGGCAGCGAATGGAGTGTCGACACATGGCCCAATTAATGGCCGCCACATGTCATCTTTTATTTGGTTAAAACTTATGTCATTGGCTGGAGTTGACCCCGCGACCTCCAGGCAGGGGAAAAGACTTGGCAAATATCCACCAACCGGTGCACCACCGCTTGTTACTTATTATATATGTGGCACGAATTGTATTAAAGTTTGAATATGTGGGTGGTTTGGGCCGCGACCGGGTCGGGGCTTAGCCCTAGCCCTTGGTCGCGTGCTATATAACATATGAACCATAGCTATGGTGTATGGCGCGCGTGCGAGGGTTAATGTTTGTTCCAATGGTTATTACAATGATCACCATTTGGCCTTTAACCATTGGCTTTTGAAACGGGAGCCCATATTTATGCTAGCGCGTGGTTGCATGGGTTAATATGACCTGGCCCTTGACGGTTAGGGGCTAGGTGTGCCCGTAACTGTCCTACAATTCACACCGTTTGTGCGGTTGCTTCCGGTGCTAGGTTTTTATGCTTAAATAAGCGTGTGGGCTAGGTTGAGCCATGGAAGGTGTGTTTTGTAGATGCAGAGACAACAAGCTTGAAGGGGGGACTTCCAGAAAGCCTATCTTCTTCAATTTTTGGCCAAACGAGGTGCCGAAAAAGCCTAGCTAGGGGTTTTTGGACGTTCTGAAGCCATTGGAGCAGTCTATTTGGTAGTTTGAGCATTTTAAAGTACATGTTTGAGAACTTTGAGTAAATAATAATAATGATCCATTGGAAGCTGGACCAGGAGATGTAGCCCAAGAGAGGGGTGAACTCCTTTATCATTTGTTATGTTATGTGTTGTTTGTTCATTGATTATGATGCTATTTATAAGGATCTTGAATGAGTAAATCCTATTAAATATGTGTTTGCAAAGTTGATCCATTTGCTTTTAACACATAAAATTTAACTTGCAAATATTTTCAAGAACACAAGTCTTCTTTGTTTTTAGATCAAGTTGGTATCAGAGCATAGGTTTTTGAACACTTGATTATTTGCAAGTGTTTTGTTTTCTGATGGTCACAAGGTTGAAACTCACAAGAGGAGAAGGTCAACTTGTAGAGCCAAGTTCTCATCCTTCAAGGAGGAAGCATATACCATCACCGCAAGTTTCAAGGAGGCATTCACCAAGTATGGCTCATGAAGAGAGTCA
>JASDQU010096292.1:0-21658 GCA_032191745.1 Picea mariana | reverse complement strand
ACCATGTACCCAACTTGTACCTCAACCAAAATCCCTCATCAATTTCATCATCCAAATATGATTTGTAACTCTATAATAGACCTGGTGTATATGATCACATACTCGCAAACCTTCCATAACTTTAAACAACAAGAGACTAGCATTTACATCAAACTTTTATTTAGTGTCACATGACTAGGTTTGCATTAGTCAACAACCCTAACTTGAAATAATAATAACTTTGTACCTATAATGAATAAATATCTTAAACTGATACACAATGTTCTTTAGTGTGTTTTATGAAATTACTCTAGGTTTCACTACTTTGAACCTCTCTGAAAAGTAGTTATAGAAAAAATGACATACCTTGTTGAATTTTGCCTTATTCTAGAGAGAAATGTTGTAGAGTGTGCCCTGCAAAGAATATTTGTTGAATCAATATGAAACTATTACACATAATACTAAAGAATGTACGCTAACCAACACATTTTGTATTACTAAATTTGGATATGTTATGAAGAAGTTATGGAGTTTTTACCTGAACACTTGTTTTTGACTAGTTTCAGGACTATCCACAAACCCTATTTTCCATGGAGTGTAACTCCAAAATACAATGACCGACAAGATGAATTGTTTACCACAGATACTTGGATATGTTTCCTCAATGGAATATCATTTCATGGTTTGAATCATTCTAGAAAAAAAATTATTGCGAAAATGGTGATATGACCTGTAAATAACATACCTTTGAAAGCATCATCAAAAGAATTTATCCTTCCTTGAATTCCATCCTTCTTTTCTTCATATTCCCTCAGAAATTTGGATTATATGTCCTTTGGTTACCTCAAACACCTATAGGTATTCAATATGCTCAAGTGTGGTGTAAAATGAGAGAGCCTTCCCTCTTATTTATACTCTCCAAGTAGCTTCCTTAAAAACATCTTCTAGGTCACTTTGCCCACTTTTCTTATTTTAGGGTTAACCCACTTTTAATTTCTCCATTAAATTTATTATTTAAATGATTTACTTTTTATTCACTTTGAATTATAGTGCTCTCATCACTTCACTTTATTATTTACCTTTAAAATCTCTTAAACCACTTTGACTACTTTGACCTTTCGGGGCTTCTAGATGATAGATGAGGGTCCTCCAACTTCATAAGGCCATAACTCTCAAACCGTGAGGACTTACGTGAAATTCCACAAACCACCAAAAATGACATGACATGTAATATACATATAGAATAGTATTACCTAAAAATATATCAAAACTCATATCGTTATCCATCAAACAAACTTGGGTCCATTACCCAAATCTGGGTTCTCCAACTTCTCATGGCCATAACTCTCTAACCGCGAGGAGTTATGTGATGTTCCACATACCACCAAAAATGGAATGACAAGAAATATCCATCTAGGATAGTTTCACTGAAAAATTCACTAGCATTAATCTCATTTTTCCACAAATAATCATGGGTTATCTAACCATACTTCTAGATAACTCAATCCGCAAAGTGTCTTCCCGTGAGGGATTTCATCATAAGGGGACCACTTTAGAGTTCTTCCATTTATACTTATTATCAACCATGACAAGACACTAATGAGTCATATTTACATCAAACAATATTGGGTCCATTACCCAACCTTTGTGCTACGGGGTTTTCTTCAAGGGTTGACATCAATAACAACCAACCTTAATCAACAACAACTTTCATTTTCCTTTCCTAAACAATAATTTTCTTTTCCAATTTCATTCAAAACATATATGTTGTTCGTTGTCACCACTAACTTGCCTTATCCTTCTTTCCCAATTTCGCATTTCTCTGATTCATATTGAAGTGTGTGTCCTTGATCGCACATTTTACTTACACTCAACAGATTGTGTTTCATATCTTTGATCAGGAGAACATTTTCTTCCATTGCATCCTTTCTTCCAATATTAAATGTGCCTCTACCTATAATTTTAGCTGAATGAATGTTTCCAAATGAAACTAATCCATCTCTTTCTTTCTTCAAAGTTAGAAAATTGTCCTTGTCACCTATCATAATCTTTCAACAACCACTTTCAACATACCAATCACTTTTCCTTTGTTGGGCTTGTAGATCAAGTGAGCATTGATTCTTCTTTATTTTCCATATCTCTTATGGTTCCGATATTTTATTTTTAATTTTTTTCTTTGATTCCCTGGGTGGAATAGTCAATCCACAATTCTTTGCTATGTGTCCAAATTTTTTTCATTTGTAGAATTCTACTTCATTGTTCAATGAACCAACGTTTTTTTTATTTCTGTTGTATGCTTCATGAGATTTTCTGGGATAACTATTATTTAAGTACCCTACATAGTTACTTTGGTTCTTGGCATAGGCTTTGTAGTTTACAACTTTATGTCCAAAATTACCACAATTAAAACAATTACCATAAAATAACCTTTTATACCTTGGAGTATATGATCTTATATGTGTCTCACTCCTTCTAAATTCATTTTCTTGAGTCTTCTTTATTTCTGGAATGTTCTTCTTTGGGGGCATGCATTCTTCCTTCTTGACAGAATCTTTGACAATCTCTGCATAGTTTCTTTTTCCTGCTTCCTGTTATGTTGTCTTAGAGCTTGATCATTTCCCATTTTATACTTGATTGTATCCTAGTCCAGATCTGTCATCGAACGGTCTTTGATTGTTGATTATTTGATCCAATATTATGGTGTTATTCTATTGCATATCTTTCTTCTGAATATCATTCCTTAAAGAGACTATTTTTGTTTCCAAGCTTCCAATCATTTTCTCCTTTTCTTCTAACTGACTTCTAAGTATTTCCTCAATTATTTTTTCTTCTTCTATTTAAATTTTTAGACTCGTGATCATCTACTTAAGTTCTTGTGAGTTGGAATTATGAGATCCCTCTTTCATTTTTAACTCTGCCTTGAGTGAATCGTTTTTCTTTCTTTCCTTCCTAAGTTCTTCTAATGCACTGATTAGCTCTGCTCTAAGATCGAAATCGCCTTCTTCTTCGGAATCATCTTATATTTCCATGAAGATTATTCTTTATGAATCATTGTCACTATCATTATCCTCCTCATCTGATGAGAACTATCCTCATTTGAGTAGAAACTTTTCTTGAAGAATTTCCTTTTGTCCCTTCTCTGGTTTCTCCTTTTATATTTATTTTCCCTTTTTGAATCTTCTTCTTCATCACTATATTTATTCTTATGAATAAAGTTATAAGAAAATTGACCAATACCACCATAATTAAAACATTTAAATGGAAGCATATCTTTATACTTGTCGGTTCCTTTATGTAATTTCCTTACGAAGTTAGACATCTCTTCATCTTCATTTGAATCATCACTACAACTACAACCTAGTTTTGATTTTTTCTTGATCTTATTCTTTGTCTTCTTGGATTCCTTGAAATTTTCTTCCTTTGTGACTGAGTTCTCTTGTTCTATTCTCATTTCATAGGCTATAAATATTCCATGTAGCTCATCCATCCTCAATGTACTAAGATCTGCTCTTTCTTATAGGGATGATATTTTAGGATCAAATCTCATAGGAAGAGACCTCAGTACCTTTTTAAAAACCATTGATTCATCAAATTATATTTCCAATCCCTTAATAGTGTTAATTATTTCGTCAGATCACAAAAGGTAGGTTCCAATGTCTTCATCTTCCTTCATATTCAACTGTTCAAATTTATCTCTGAAAATTTGAAGCTTAGCTCCCTTAACCTTGGCATATCCTTCATAAATGTTTTGGAGTTTATCCCAGAGATCATTTTCATTCTCACAATGCATAACCTTGAAAAATATTGAATCAACTAGACTACTCAGAATAGTACCTTTAGCCTTTGAGTTGTTTTCGTCAAGTTTATTTACATCTATGTCGGTTGGGGGAGTGGTTGGTGTTGTATACCCATCCACTATTGATTGTAAAACATCAAATCCGTATTCATGTAAAAAGGTTTTCATCCTTTTATTCCATAAGGTATAGTTCTAACCATCAAACACTAGTGCTCCAATCTTAGTGTAATCCATGATCTCCTTCCAGTGGTTGCATTGTTTTCTAAATGACTTGCTATGATACCAATTGTTGGATTACTAAGAGGTGGGGTGAATCAGTATGAGCATAATTAGTACTTTTAATAATGATATAAAAATATCATGAGCATTCAATATATCATCAACACCATAATTCAAAGCATCACATAGACACAGTACACCGTAATTTTACGTGGAAACCCAATGTGAGAGAAAACCACATAATGATTTTCTTATTTATCAAAGAGTACATTCATTGGAAGCACCAAATTCCTATTTATATAGATACAACTGGAAGGAGGCTCCAACCCCCTATTTATAGGATACAACCTGAAGGAAGCTCCAACTTCCTAATTTACCGGCTCCAATCAGAAGGAGGCTACAACCTGCTTTCCTTGCCCCATTCAACTGCCCTAAAATATAAATGTAGACCACTTTGTCACTACCTCTGTCGCTATAACTAATAACCTACTGCTATTGATGTTTCTGATACCTATGTTGTTGCTACTAAGTTTGATATCTCATCAAGACTACAACCACACTTACCTCATACCAAGATCCATAAGAGAGTTCTCCAAATCAAATGCTTATGAATCATTAAGACATATATGTTCATGATTTCTTGAGAATACACACCCTAACATACATATGAATACATACCTTCAACATGCTCTTTAGAACTATGATATTCAACAATTTTCCTTCATAGGTTCGCGACCCATAAAATGTCTTCTCGCGGATGTTTGCATTTTTCCTCATTACAGCCTGAGGATGTCCATGAGTTTTCTCCTAAAACCTGTGGATTTACTCAAAGAACCTGTGTGTGTAACTTTTTCTCCATACGATTGGCTCCTACAAACTTCTTCCCTCACTGGAATTTGCTAATCACTTCCTCATATATACCATTTACTATTCACAGAAGTGATATTCAATTGACTCTACACAGTTTTTTAATGAGGATCTCATGATGAGATGAAACTAACATGCACATGCAACTAAAATGTAACTTGTTAACTTATGATGCGACTTGTTAAATTATGTTTACATTTACTTTAACATGAAACCGACATACAACTTGTTAACTTATGTTTACAACTCCTTTACCTTGACATGTAACTTTTTAACTTCTGTTTATAGTTACTTTAACATGCAACCGACCTGCACCTTGTTAACTTCTACTTACAACTCCTTTACCTTGACATGAAACTTGTTAAATTCTTGTTCAAGGGTTGACATCAATGACAACCAATCTTTCAACAATTCAATGAAAACCAATCATTCAACAACTAATATTTCAACTGTTAATATTTCAATAATTAATATTTCAACAGGTACAAGTTGTGTACATCGTATGGTACATGTTTTGGTGCATGGTTGATGCATGATCTGGTACAGGTTGATGTGACAGAGTGAGAGTGATAGGTTGATGCGAAAGTGAGAGTAAAAGGTTGATGTGACAGAGTGATAGTGACAGGTTGATGTGACAGTGACAGTGACAGGTTGATGTGATAGTTGCAGTGACAGTATCAATGGTAGTGAAAGGTTGAGTCTACACTTGTGCTTTAGGGTGGCAGGACGGGTCAAGGAAAGGGGTTTGTATCCTCCTTCCAGTTGGAGCCAGATAATATAGGGAGTTGGAGCTCACTTCAAGTTGGAGCCTATAAATCAGGGGGTCAAAGCCTCCTTCTAGTTGGAGCTAGAGAATAGAGGGAGTTGGATCTTCCTTCAGGTTGGAGCCTGTAAACTAGGGGGTTGGAGCATCCTTCCAGTTGTACCTAGAGGATTCATGGATTTGTAACTTCGTTCAGGTTGGAGCCTGTAAATAAGGGGTTGGATCTTCCTTCCAGTTGGTGCTAGAGAATTTGGAAGTTGTTGCTTCCTATGAATGTAATATTGAGATATATATAATAAAGAATTTTGTGGTTTTCTCCCATTTGGGTTTCCACGTAAATTATGGTGTACTGTGTATATGATGTGATATTGTTGAATGGTATTTCTTATGGTTATATTCTCATGATATATTGAATTCAATCATAAATGATATACTACTGATAAAGCTGAAGTTAATATATTTTGATTGAAAGTGGTAAAAAGTGTTCATACTAATTCACCCCCCTCTTAGTGTTCCAACAATATGCACCCTATTTGTTTTGTATAATGCATACATACACATGTTTCCCTTTATCAACCCATGTATACATTTATTTGGATTAAAAAATATAATTTTTCTAAATTATGGGTGGGGTTTACAGGTTCCTCCGGTTCCTAACCCCCTATTTCTCGTGGATAACTACTCTAACCACTTGTTTGGAGTATAAAAAGGAGCCAAGGGGTAAGGGAGAGATCATCATTCCATTTAGAACCATTATGTTGGCCATTTATTTCCTAGTCTACAAACCACTTATCCCTTATTTGTGAAGTATATCAGCCTTCAAATCTAGAAACCTATGTTTCCAACAGTGTTTTCTCCCTTTATTTTACTAGAAAGAGATCACTTCCTTTTCTTGAAACTGTTAGAGTGAATAAATTGGAGGTTGAGTGAATAATCATTGGACCAGGTGGAGGGACCTGGATTCCTATTCTGGAGAAATTCTGTAGCAATTACAAGTTGTAATAATCCTTAACTTTATTGTTAAATATATAAAGAACTCTATTCATGTACATCTTTTTTTTTAGTTTATGATTATCAAATCTGGGCATGCAGTTATCTAGAATACTAATGAACTTGATTTTAGTTATCATATTTGAACATAAGTTATCTTGTAACTACCTGTTAGCACTGGAAGTCACCTATGGATTGCTGCAGAGGTAATCCCAGTACCCATCAATTTATATGTCACAATGAATAAATTTAAGGGTGTTCGAATGGATGCAGACTCAGGAAAATATTTCTTTAGCTCAGAGAAATGGGTTGGAGATGCATAGATAAATGAGGTCTTGATATAAATTAAGCCAGTAAGTTTGTATAGTAGTGAGTAGGCAGAAGAAACATGAGAAAAGTATGAAGGTCTTCTTTGGAAATCCATTCTTCCAACAACCTGTGGAGGAAAAGTCTTAGATACAATATCCTCTTGGATCTGAAAACTTCAAGAAGATGAAAAAGTTACAATGACAGATATAGTCAAACCTACACTATACTACAGTCACAACACCCAAATGGGTCATCCATGCCTGATATTTTAGAGTCGGAAGCAAATAAATGAAAGGAGAAGTTGGTTTCCATTAAACAAGAAGTCTCAAATAACAGTTCATAACCAAAGAACCAGAGGCCTCATTAAAACATTACAATCAGGAGCGTAGCTCTACCATCGACCCTTACAAAATATAAAAACTGAGTATATACATACTCAAAGAAACTCACCTCCTACATAAACATGCTTTGGTCACTGTATTCAAGGCTTCACGTCTTCTTCTTCTCCTGTTAGACTGCACATACATTCTTCTGTCAAACGTGATCTCAGATTGGTATGGGCCTTGCAGAAAACTTCATTGACAGAGATACCTTGGGCTAACAGCCTACCTCCATGGTCAGCGCTTCCATGCTCTCCATTTACAGGGTGAAATAAGGTTTCAACTACCTTCCCTGCTTCCATTAACTAACTGCATTGGGATTAGAGTGGATCCTGACACCTAGGAATGTCCAGGTAAGCATGCAACTTCTTTGAGTCAATTATGGTGGCTTGAGGCCACACAATTTGACTCAAGCGCTTTGATTCTTTGTGGATCTCCCTTTCATCTCCCTACGTGACCATGGGATGTGACCTCACGCTTAAACAAATGGAATTTTGGGACATTGCCTTTTAGGAGTATTTACTCCTCTTTACTCTCAACATCGCGATACCCGAAATCACAAAGTGACTTTCAAGATCGGTGGCTAGGCTTGCTTTAAAATGAATGGCCATGATCCTTTCCCTAACAACATGAAATGCCATCTAAGTGATGAGCACTAGCCCCTCTTTCAAAACCTGCTTCCCATGTAAACAGATGTTGAGACCATGAGCTTGATTCCGGGGCGTTTCGCGATTTCGCGTTTCGGGAGTCTTCTCATGCTCCACTTCCGAAACCTCGACTCGCGAAACCACGAAATTACTTTATCTGGTGCCATGTGTCCCTTAGGTTTGAATGAATGACATTGATCCATCTGCTCTTTGAGTCTCAGGACTTTGGGCCATGGATGAAACTTTACAATAAGAAACCCAAACTCTCAATTCGCGAAACTGTGAAATTTGTCGATGTCAAATCAAAGACCCTCGGCTCTTCTTGATCGGATGGCCCAAATATTTATTTTCGTGAATCAGGATTTCATGACTTCTATTGAATAGTTCTACCACATTCGAACTCTCAATTCCCATGCTCTCATGCCATCGGCAACAACCGAACTTTCTTGCTTGCTTGATCTGAGTCCATGTTAGACCGCTCCAAGTGTTGCGGCCTGTGACAACGAATATTTGGACAAATGACTGGGACTTGGGAAAACAAATGATTAGTGCCAGCGACCAAGGGGATGAGCTCAAATAGAAAGGCGAACAGGAAGCAATTTTTTGGACTACAAGGGAGGGAAAACAAAAGGACATGGCCAACAAAATAGATAAAAATGGGGCAAGGACACAGTCTCGGGTAAGTTGACACACACCTACGGGCCTTGAAAACTTTATGTGATAACATTTGGCTCCATAAGGGATGGCATGCTCCCTATGAGATGCCAAGAACAAGTAGTTCCAGCGCCTTAACTATTGGGATATGGAGTCTATCAGTCATAGAAAGATAAAAATAAAACAAAAACAAAACAAGGACAGTATTTACAATGGTGGGACGCCGGTTGCGGATTTTAAACCAAATTGTTTTTCAGGAAGTGGCCATTTACAGGGCCACCAAAAAATTCATCACTCTCTAGATTCTGTAACCTGTAAGTATTTTTTGAAAATGCTTCAGAATTATTGAAGGGGTCGATCCATAAAGCCTCAAATTTGGTATGCTTTCCTTTGTCCTTCTTCAGTGCATCCCATTTTAAGAATAGATCTCTTAGCTGGAAATCTCATTTTCGCACCTTCCTGTCAAAATCATGTTTGAATCTATGTTGATGCTCATGTGCTTTGTCCAGGAGATGCTCTCTTTCCTACTGCACTTTGAACAATTGTTGGATTCTTATCCTCATATCATCGAGATCACCTTGGTGATATTGAAATAATTTTGCCACGGGCAAGGCCGGCTGAGAGGGAAAAACTGCTTCGGCTCCATATACCATCTAGAACGGAGAGACGCCAAGAGATATTTTTTTTGTCACTCTATCGGCCCACAAAAAAAACTTGAGATTTTAGTCCCATGCTTTTTTGTTATCCTCTAACAGTCTCTTAATGATTTTGATCAGGCTCTTATTAGAGGAATCTGCCAGTCCATTTCCCTGGGGGTAGTATTGGGTAGAGTGAATCAACTTAATTTTGAACTTCTCATAGAAGAATATCAATGGTTCAGCTTTGAAAGAAGTGGAATTATCTATGAAAATTCTACTCGGCCAGCCAAATATTGCTATGATATCCTTTGAGAAACTGATGATTACCTTGTGAGAAATTCTCCTTGTGGGGATAGCTTCTACCCACTTGGTAAAATAATATTTGGCAGTTAGGATCCATCTATGCTGACCATTGGATGCAGGATGAATATCCCCAATGAATTCTAGGCCCCACTACTAGAAGGGCCTTGAAGAAACCACGGGTTTCAATGCAAGGGGATTTAGCTGCTGCTTTCCTGAGACTTTCTGACATTTAACACGGGCTCTGACTTTTGCACAAACATTAGTGAACATAGTAGGCCATAAATAACTAGCCCTGAGAATTTTATGGGCCGTCTTTCTCCATAAGTGGTGTCCCCCACACCAACTGTCATGAAAGTCTGACATAATCCTTTGTGCTTCGTGTGGGTCTAAACATCTCAGAAGTACCCCCAGGGGGTCTTTCCAATATATTTTTTTATCAACAAGGTAGTATTTAATTTCTTTGAGATTTAAAACTCTTGCCTTGTTCCTTTGCATGCCATTAGGGGGCCACAATTCTTATAGAAAATATATGACATCCTTGTACCAAGGACATCTTGCTAATGGGGGGTCTGCCTGAGCATTTGTATCGTACAATTCAACATGTTTATTTTCTAAGCATTCATTGATGAGGCTTACCCCCAAAGATTTACAATTAGATTCAGCCAGCAGTATGGATAAACCTTGACCTTTAATCAATTTGGTGGGATTTATTTCTAGGTCAAATTCGAGGATTTTGGCAATCCATCGGCTCCTCCTTCCATCTATGTTTGTCTAAATGAGAATTTTCTTCACAGCAGCTGAAGGGACATATGCAGTGATTTTTTACTGCAGGACATAGAATCTAAAAGCTTTGAGAGCTTTAACCAAAGCATAGGCCTAATTCTCCATCATGTCATATTTCATCTCAACATCTCTCAATGCCTGACTGAAAAAGGAGATGAATTGCTCCAACCCTTCATCATTCTTTTGTAACAGAATAGCCGCCACAGTGTCAAATGAAGCAAATGAGAAAATAAGGAAAGCCTGATAAGCATAGGTGCCTCAGTCAAGGCCTTCTTTATGTGATAAAAATAATCTCAAGACTCAATAGTCCATTTAACTTCATTTCCCTTCCTCGACATGGTTGTTATAAGCTTTACCATCTCAGCAAAATTGGAAACAAACATCCTCAGAAAAGTATTTTTTCCCAGGAAATATTGGACTTCTTTCCCATATCTCAGGAGTGACAAGGTTTGGATCACTTCAACTTTGTTGGGATCAATCCTAAATCCTTCGGCTGATACTATGTGGCCCAAAAGCTTTCCCTCCATGGAAAACAAAGACTTCTTGGGATTTAAGGAGAGGCCAAAATTTCTGCATTTCAGGAACACCCTTTTCAAATGCTCATATTTCTCTCTGTCAGACCTGGAGAAAACTGTAATGTCATCCAGGCAAATGAACATGAACTTGTCCCTTTCTCCAATGAAATTATATCCATGGCTCCCTGAAAGTTCTCCCCTGCGTTCATCAATCCAACGGGCATTTTGGCATACATGAACAGACCCCAAGGAGTGGTGAAGGTCATTTTTTCTTTGTCTTCAGGAAGGACCAAGATCTAATTATAGCCCGAAAAGACATCAATCATGGATATCCTTGATGCGCCAGTTAACCTTTGTAATATGTGTTCCATTTTCGACAAGGGGTACTTGTCCTTATTTGAGCTCCTATTCAGGTTCTGAAATCAACACAAAGTTTGATTTCCCCTCTCTTCTTTCTCACTGGGACCAAATTGGACACCCACTCTAAATACCTCAAAGGAATGATAATTTGGGCATCCAACAACTTCTTTACCTCTTTTTCTATAATAGGAAACAACATGGGGTTAATCTGTCTCAATTTCTGTCTAAACAATTTGGACTCTTCTTTCAGTGGGATCTCATGCTCAATGATGCATGTGTCATATGTTCTCACATATTTGTATGCCCAAGAGAACACATCAATGAATTCCTTTAATAGCTTAGCATACTCATCCCTTTGTTCCCGTGACAGGTTTCTTGATAGCTTGACATACTTAGGATCTTCATATGTGCTAATGTTGCATTCAACTATGTCAGCATCATCAATCGACCTCTTAACTTTCACTGCCACATCATTACTGTCAAATATCCTTTCCAAAGGGACTATTCCCTTTGGAATGTGATTGCTTGGTAACTGCACAATGTGATGATTATCAATTTTATTTAAAAATACATCAGCATGCGAGTTAATCTCAGAATCGGGATCATGGTCTATGTGTAGAGAAGAAATTCATCAACATCTTCCAGGAATATTTTGATCTCAAGATCATCCTCAAATACCTTCCAATGTTTGAGATTGTCTGGTATAGAGGATCTGTATTTTATTTCTATATCATACATGAGCTTGGGTAGCAGGGGAACTCTGAAATTGCTCGCTGAAATGGACAAATAATTGGCCACTGTATTCTCCCCTCTAGGAATGAATGAAATGTTGAAAGCTAGGAAGAAGTTGTCTATTATGTCCCATACTTCATTCCTATAAGATCTGAGTCTAGGATGCTTGTCCTGGTAAATATTTCTGACTTGATTTCCAACCAACTTGGTATCCCCAAACACATATATCTCCTTAATCTCTGGGTCTTTTGTAGCCCTCAAACCCAACAAAAGAGCTTCATACTCTGCCACATTATTGGTAGCTTCGAACTCTAACTTGTAGGATAGAGGTATGGTCTCTTGAGATGCTGAAACAAAGACCATTCCATCACTAGCACCCTCCTTGGAAAAGGCTCCATCAAAGAACATTTTCCAAATAGAGGTGATGGAGGAGGAATCTTCATGATAGGTAGCAGACTACTAGGTAGCAGACTACTTTCTAAGCTTTAGAGGAGGCTCAGGAGCACCATTGAGCTGCAGTAAACTGGACCCCAAATTAGTGTCAAGGGAAAATATAGGATGGTTGTTGGGGTTTGTTTCATCACTAATTATATAGGCCAATTGAGATTCTCTATACAATCTTCTATGCGCCCCCCCAAACACATGGATAGTGGTATATGTGAGGTCCATTTGCAAGGTTCCCCTGAGTATTTTTATCCAAGATATTGACAACAACATGAAAAACTTGGGGGGAACATTAGCCACTACAATGTCCATGACCACACTCTTCATGGGCAATTGAAACAAAGTCACGACCAAGTCTTTGATGACTCTCAGGCATTTCACCTTCCTAGAGTCAAAAGAATACAAGTCATGGAAAGAATTTATGATTTCCAGTTCCAGTTCCTCCATGATAGTTTTTGGCATGAGATTATGTGAAGCCCCTGAATCCATCAGACAGTTGCACAACACCTTGTCGTGTATGTTCAGTGAGGTATAGAAAGGAGGGGATGAATCATCTTTGTCTTCTACCATTGGACCTAAGAAGAATGCTGGTTTTTCATCTTGCAAATTAATTGAGTCTGTGGGATGGTATGGGGGCTTAGACTGCAATATCTTGGAGAGGCTTCTTTTGAAATCTTCATGTTTGACCAGTTCATAAAGGGGGATAGGGACCCTGATTTTCTAGATTTCATGCTCAAAATTAAAAGGAAAGGTGGGCCTTGGAATTTCTTTTACTTTCAAAGTAGGAGTTTTGATCACTGGAGAGGGGGTTTGAAATTTCTTACCTTTTCCATTGTCTACTACATCTTTAGCAAGCATCTCTACTCTGGTAGGCTGCTCAGGAACATCAAGTGTCCCAAATTTCTTCTTGGATCTAAGGTTATATTTGTTTTGGTTGTTGCTAGCCTTATCTCCCTTACTCAGCTCATTCAAATAGTTGTCCATGAGAGACTCCTAGTATGTTGATTGATTCAAATGAGGAACAGAGGATGTATCTCTGAGATAGTGGATTTCTGGGTTGAGGTCTTCTTCCTCTCTCCTTCATCATCATTAACAATATTATTTTGGAGAGGGGTTTGGACTTTCTGATCATCTCTATCTCTCTTCCTCGGCTCCCTTTGTATAATATGAGAAGCATTGTTAGGCCTCCTAAAGTTACCTTTGTTATGAGCATTTTGGGAATTTCTGTACATCTACTTTCCCTCAAATTTCAACCTTTCTACCTCACCAGAAGGTGACTTGAACAACTTGGTAAATTCATCTACTTGAGGATGATAAGCAGAGGAACCAGAGGTTGAGGCTTCATCTCTCACCTTTCCTTTGTCTTTGTCAGCCTTATCCCTGAGTTTGTTGACTGTCGAAATATTGGATTCTACCTCCAATGTTTCATCTTTCATATGAGCTAAGGAAGAAACTCTTCTTTCCCTCAACGGGAAGCAGAAATCAGGATCAAAGGCACTAGCATAAGTGATTCTAGTATAGGCCTATGTCTGTTTAATCTCAGTGGGGATTTTATAATACATTTTATTAAACCTCTTTGAGAAATCAGAAATAGATTCCCCTTCCTTTTTCTTTAATGCTCCAAACTCTGTAATGTAGTACAAGAAATCTTTCTTATCTCCCCAATGCCTTAAGAATGCATCGTCTAATGCTTCTATCCCATCAATGGATCTGGGAGCCGAGGATATGAACCATTTCCTTGCCTCTCTATCAAGATTGTGGACAAAAATCCTCATCCACAGATCTTCATCTACGACGACATAGTTATCATCATAACTATAGAAGGTTGGGAGGTGCTGTTTTGCAGTTGTATCTACCTTGCCTGTGAAATTTGGTAGGTTTTTAAGGTAACCACTGGATGGTAGAGCATTTAGAGGCTGAGGTAAAATGAGAGGGACATATCTGGCAGCTATTATAGCATCCATCTTGTTTCTGGGTGGATTAGATCCTGCCATTGGAGTGTGAAAAGGAGGAGAACTAGGAGGGGATGGAGTTCATATAGGAGATGCTCAGACTGTAGGACTGGGAGAAAAGGGAAACAACTAAGTGCGTGAGACAAAATTTGTAGGATTGGGAGGAACATAGGTTTCACTTGCAACAACTCTAACAGGAGGAGGGAAAATAAAACCTAGAGTGGGAAAATATCCTAAGGTCTTGGGTCTGGGCCAGGGCACAACCTCAGGGGATACGAGAGTGTTAAAACTTTCTCCTTACAAACCAAGGTCGAGAGAGGAGAAATCAGCAGGAAAAATCTAGAAATTTAGTGCTCTAGAAACTCCAACAGGCGATAAAATAGGAGTATAAGAAACAACTAATGGAGTTTCAGAGGAAGGATGTTGAAAATTACCAAAATCACCTAGTGCAGCAACATAAGTACCTTCTTGAGGGGATTTCCTCTTCTGATAATTTTCCGTGGATTGACTTCAGGTGTAGCTAGAGGAAGTTGTGGATGAGACCACGTTTGTTTTCCTTTCAAAGCCAGTTGAAATAATGGGGTCAATCTGGTGGATTCGTCACAATGGAGTTTCCAGATGCACAATTGCAATCTCAATTGTTATGATATCTAATGCACCTTCATAATCAGAAGATCATTGTCGTTCAATCTCAGGGAAAATCTTCAATTTCATCCCCGACAGCGACGCCAGAAATGTTAGCACTGGAAGTCACCTCTGGATTGTTGCAGAGGTAAGCCCAGTACCCATCAGTTTATATATCACAGTGAATAAATTTAAGGGTGTTCGAATGGATGCAGACTCAGGAAAATATTGCTTTAGCTCAAAAAATTGGGTTGGAGATGCATAGATAAGTGAGGTTTTGATCTAACTTAAGCTAGTAAGATTGTATAGTGGTGAGTAGGTAGAAGAAACATGAGAAAAGTATGAAGGTCTGCTTTGGACATCTGGTCTTCCAGCAGCCTGTGGAGGAAAAGTCTCAGATATAATATCCTCTTGGATCTAAAAACTTTAAGAAACTAAAAACATTGCAATGACAGATATAGACAAACCTACACAATACTGCAGTCACAACACCCAACTAGATCATCCATGCTCGAGCTTTAAGAATCAGAAGCAAATAAATTAAAGGAGAAGCTCGCTTCCATTAAAAAATAAGTCTCAAATAACAATTCATAACCAGAGAACCAAAGGCCTCATTAAAACATTACAATCAGGAGTGTAGCTCTACCATCGACCCTTAAAAAATATAAAAACTAAGTATATATATACTCAAAGCAACTATCCCCCTACAGAAACATGCTCTGGTCACTATATTCAAGGCTTCACGTCTTCTTCTTCTCCTGATATACTTCACATACATTCTTCTGTCAGACGCGATCTCGGATCAGTATGGGCCTTGTAGAAAACTTCATTGACAAAGAGACCTTAGGCTGACAGCCTGCCTCCACGGCCGACGCTCCCATGCTCTCCATTTATGGGGTGAAATGAGGTTTCAACTACCTTCCCTTGCTTCCAATAACTAACTTCATTGGTATCGGAGTGGATCCTGACACACAGTAATGTCTAGGTAAGAATGCAACTTCTTTGAGTCAATTCGGGTGGATCGGGGCCACGCAATTCAACTCGAGCACTTTGATTCTTTGCGAAAATCCCTTTCATCACCCTACGCGACCATGGGCTATGACCTTTCACATAAACAAATGGAATTTTGGTACTTTTCTTTTCGGGAGTCTTTACTCCTCTTTGCTCCCAACACTGCGATACCCAAAATCGCAAAGCATCTTTCGAGATCGATGGCTAGGCTTGCTTTAAAATGAATGGCTATGATCCTTTCCCTGACAACACAAAATGCCAGCTAAGCAATAAGTGCTAGCACCTCTTTCCAGAATTGCTTCCCATGTGACTAGACGTTGAGATCGTGAGCTTAATTATGGGGTGTTTCATGATTTTGCGTTTAGGGAGTCTTGTCATGATCCACTTCCGAAACCCTGACTCGTGAAATCGAGAAATTACTTGATTTGGCGCCATGTGTCCTGGCCTGCCTCCACGGCCGACGCTCCCATGCTCTCCATTTATGGGGTGAAATGAGGTTTCAACTACCTTCCCTTGCTTCCAATAACTAACTTCATTGGTATCGGAGTGGATCCTGACACACAGTAATGTCTAGGTAAGAATGCAACTTCTTTGAGTCAATTCGGGTGGATCGGGGCCACGCAATTCAACTCGAGCACTTTGATTCTTTGCGAAAATCCCTTTCATCACCCTACGCGACCATGGGCTATGACCTTTCACATAAACAAATGGAATTTTGGTACTTTTCTTTTCGGGAGTCTTTACTCCTCTTTGCTCCCAACACTGCGATACCCAAAATCGCAAAGCATCTTTCGAGATCGATGGCTAGGCTTGCTTTAAAATGAATGGCTATGATCCTTTCCCTGACAACACAAAATGCCAGCTAAGCAATAAGTGCTAGCACCTCTTTCCAGAATTGCTTCCCATGTGACTAGACGTTGAGATCGTGAGCTTAATTATGGGGTGTTTCATGATTTTGCGTTTAGGGAGTCTTGTCATGATCCACTTCCGAAACCCTGACTCGTGAAATCGAGAAATTACTTGATTTGGCGCCATGTGTCCCTTAGGTTCAGATGACTAATATTGATCCATCAGATTTTTGGGTCTCAGGACTTTGGTCCATGGATAAAAATTTACGACAAGAACCCCGAACTCTTGATTCACGAAACCAAAAAATTTTCCGATGTCAGATCAATGACCCTCGACTCTTATTGATTTGACAACCCAGATCTTCCCTTTCACGAATCAGGATTTCACAACTTCTGCTGAACATTTCTACCACATCTAAACTCTCGATTCCCATGCTCTCTTGCCATTAGCGACAACTGAACTTTCTCGCTCGCTACGGCCTGTGACAATGAATATTTGGACAACTGACTGGGACTTGGGAAAACAAATAATTAGTGCTAGTGGCCAAGGGGATGAGCTCCAACAAAAATGCGAACAGGAAGCAATTTTGTGGACTACAAGGGAGGGAAAACACAAGGACATGGCCAACAAAATAGAGAAAAATGAGGCAAGAACATAGACTCGGGTAAGTTGACACATGTCTACGGGCCTTGACAACTTTATGTGATAACACTACCTATTTACAGTTGCCTTCTTCCTTGTGTGGAGGTGGTTGGAGTGGAAAATTAGAGAGAAAGTATCAATTGAGGGATCTGTTAACACTCCAAGAGTCACCCCCGGACTGCAAATGGGAGTAAGATTGGTAACATTCAAATTCATTTTATTTTGTTTTGAAATCAGGGATCAACAATACTTTAAAGAAAGGAAAAGACAACAAATATCATTGTAGATCAGGGATGGACCATTGGGCTATGGAGTCATAAACGGTCTGCTCATTGAAGTCATTTAATCTCCCTATCAGAAAAAATATTTGTATAATGATGAAGAGAAGAATGAGAGAATTAAAATAAATATGAATGTTCACTAAAAAGAGATCCTCTTTGCAAAGAGAATGTATATGTGTCTGAACAGTAAATAATGATAAATAGGCAAGCTTACAAAAGATCCTCTATTGCATCAAGAATATATCAATCAAAGTCAAATTTTAATCCTTAAAATAAGAAATACATTAAAATAAGATGAATAATAGAACAAAGAACATAGAAGAAAAATCTAATGAAACGACTCATATGAATCTTCAATAACATACAAATTTTCAGCTACATGCCCCTTCGACTTACAAACTGAAATACATAGTCATTCCATTTCTCCAAACCTCCTTGGGTCTTGGGCTGAACCCTTTTCACATGAAAAACATTAGAATATATAGTTTCCAGGAGGTTGAACTACTTTAGATAGCTTCTGTTACAAAAATTAATTTTTTCCTCAAAATAGAAACAACTGCCTGATGACTCGTCCCCTAAAATTTGGGAAGTTACAACAAAAACCCCAACAAATAGGACATGCTTGAGTTATCTTAATAATCATATCTAAACCGATATGAAAGTGATTCCAACATCTTGATGACATGTCATGACTGAAAGTTCATTCTAGGAGTCTTCTACATTCATGTTTTCTCTGTGAGGGTCTGGTCATGGTTTGCTAGCATTATGCTTCTCCTCATGACTTTCCTTTGGTGATTTGGCTTAACGCCTAGTTTTCGTTGCCATGTGTTGCTCTCAGATTTGATGCTATATAAGCACGTTATTGTGGGGTCATCAAGGGTAGTTTGGATCCACACCAATTCACCACGAACTTCCACGTACCTCTTTTTCTATACCATGGTTTCGATTGCGGGACCACTCAAAAATTTTATCGTTTGAGCACGTTCTGTCTCCGCAATGAAGTGTGGTCATCGATCTGGTCACGATTTGCGATCTAGGAAACCTTGCTATTTTAGCACCCCCACCAATTCTAGAATCCTTCTAACCATGCTTAGAGATGGAGCTAATTTCTTAGAGCTTGGGAGATTTTGAACGCGGAGCATGAATATCTCTCAAAGTGACTTTCTCCTGAAGTGACGTGGCAGTCTCTCGTCACTACGAGACTTCGAATTTCGAGAGATTTTAAATGTAAAGTGTATATAAATCCCAGAGTGCCAAACTCATGAAGTGATTAGCGTGTTCTTATCACTAATTAAACATGGATTAAGTCGTTTGTATCATCTAAATATTTTGGGACTTCGGGTCTCCAAGTTTCATATAATTGTGCTTTCTTTGAATGGAAAACTCTCAGAGTGACAATGTTTCGAAGTCACGTCGTGGCCTGATGTCATATTATGTTACGGTTGCTAATTTGTCACATAAGGCGAGTGACACGTGTCACTCAAAAATGAGTGGATGATGGGACCCAAATGACTGGAAACGAGTGCCACATGTTAGGGCCAGATGGATGCCACATGTCTCCACAAATGAGTGCCACAAGTCCTGAAGGATGAGTGTCATGTGCTTCAGCACTTCGACACTCTAGAGCTCTGGTGAACTAGGTTTTCTCTGCATCTAAATCTCTTGGAGTTGTACAGGCCCAAAGTGATGTGTATTGAAAGGCGAGTGACACATGTCAGATGAAATCAAGAAAATGACGTGCCCCAAGGTGATTGAAAATAATGTCATGTGTCACAATAGATGAATGCCATGTGTTATAACCATATGGATGCCATGTGTCTCTGATGGATGAGCGCCACACATCTAAACTGATGGGTTCCAAGTGTCTTCGACACTTTGGAGCTCAGGGGCTTCTACATGTAGAGCTCTTATAACTCCTAGAGAATATCTTGATCATTGGATCCAAAAGGACACATGACATAGATCCATGCACTCTGGGAGAAAGTACTCCAGAGAAAATCGGGAGTGGTGAATCCAAAACTCCCAAAGCCTAAACTCCTAAAGTAAATCACGACCGTTATATTTGGAGTGATCCAGGGGATCAAATTTTTCTCAAAATTCAAAGTGCTCAGAATCACTTCAAATTGAACGGGTGCATAGGCCTCATCTTCATGAAGCCAATGCAACTCATTTGGGTTTAAACGGATGTTGGATGAGAGAGATATCGCATTCTTTTCAAATCGTCAAAAAAGAAAAAAAAATGTGTGTTGACTGTATAGTCTGTACAGTCCGTACGGATGTTGATGTGGCAGGTTCGTACAACATGTGGCAAGGCTGTACAACACATGGCAGGTGTTGGTTGGAATTCGTGTGGATGAATTGGTGTCTGACATGTGGCATGTTTGTGGTGAATGGAATGGTGACATGTGGCCCAATCAATGGCCGCCACGTGTCACCTGGACAATGGTTTAAAACTTATGTAGTCGGCAGGACTCGACTCCGCGACCTCCAGGCAAGGGGAAGAGCTTTGGGAAGGGTCGCCCAACCGACGCACCCACCTATGGTTCTTAACATATATATGGGATTTAATTTATTTGAATTTCAAATGTTTTGATTTGGGGTGCGGTCCGGGCCGAGGCTAAGCCCGGGCCCACGGTCATCTATATATATATATATAACCACCATCACGTGCATTCTGACCCTGTTACCATATGTTTTAAAACCTTGGCCCCTTTTTGTATGTGCGCGCGGTCGTATGGTGACCCATATGTCCATGGTTTTGGCGGTTAGGAGCTAGGCGTGCCCTAACCATACTACAGTTTGCACCATTTTACAGTTGCACCTGGTGCTAGGTTTTAACACAAATGTGAGCACAGAGGCTAGGTTGAGGATGCAGAGGTGCATTTTGGAGATCCAGAGACAACAAGTTTGAAGGGGAACTTTCAGGAAGCCTATCTTCTTCAATTTTTGGCCAAATCAGGTGCCGAAAAAGCCCAGCTAGGGGATTTTGGACGTTCTGAAGCCATTGGAGCCATCTATTTGGAATTTTGAGCATTGTAAAGAACATATTTTATAACTTTGAACAAATAATACATAAGATCCATTGGAAGCTGGACCAGGAGATGTAGCCCAAGAGAGGGGTGAACTCCTTTATCATTTTCTATGTTATGTGTTTTCTGTTCACTGTTATTTGTTGCTTATTATATGCATCTTGAATGTGTAATTTCTATAGAAAAATTTGTTTGCAAATTGATCCTTTTGCATAAGAACACTTGAATTAAAATTTGCAAATATTTTCAAGAATACAAGCCTTTATCATTTTCAGATCAAGTTGGTATCAGAGCTTAGGTTTTTGAAGGCTTGATTATTTGCAAGTGTTTTGTTTTCTGATGCTCACAAGGTTGAAACTCACAAGAGGAGAAGGTCAATTTGTAGAGCCAAGTTCTCATCCTTCAAGAAGAAAAATTATATCATCACCTCAAGCTTCAAGGAGGCATTCACCAAGTATGGCTCATGAAGAGAGTCATGAACATATTCCTACAGAAGATGAAGATCTCAAAAAGGATTTCATGGAAATGAGAGAAATGATGAAAGTCTTGGTGGAACAAAGGAATACAAGGTTGCAAGTTGAAGGCTCCAAACCTTCAAAGCATAAGGGAGACAGTGGTGATAAGATTCCAAATGGAAATGGAGGGAATGGTGCTTCTCCACCATATTCACCTCCATCTTCCTCTTCTTCTACCAGTTCAAGACCTCTTCCAAATTCTCCAAAAGGACATGGTAAAAATCCTCCACAAATTCCTTTGTTAAATCTTGATATTAAATTTGAATTGCCAATATACAATGGAGAGGTAAATGTTGAGAAATTAGATAATTGGATTCGTCATATTGAGGTGTATTGTAGGATACAAAAAATTCAAGATGATGAAACTAAGATTCAG